>MU151347.1:0-36960 GCA_015584085.1 Macrolepiota fuliginosa MF-IS2
CTTCGCCATAGAATAAACACCAAGGATGCCCTTGATTGCCAGATTTGACATGTCTGCGCCATTTAAGCCGTCAGCGGTCACGAACTCCGAGGGGTGCAACGAGTTGTCTATGAGGAAGTTCGCCCAGCTTTGTAATATACTATACTGGTGGCATTCAAATCATGAGATAAAGGCACTTCGTTGGGGACTGGGTACTTACATAACGAGAGAGGAGGGAGCCATCACCCGACTTGGCCGCATGCGCATAAGCCATGATCAGCATGTTCCCGCAGTCTATGTAATGTTCAGTTAGAGGAGCTTGGCGCCGCTGAAATAACATACTCTCAACAGCAAGAGTGCGGGTATTACTGGAGTTGCCAGGGATAGTAGGATATTTGGCCCCTACGAAGAAATGAGGCTCCACACGGGAGAGTCAGGCAGCAGCGCACCAAGATCAGGGGCAGCGTATGGATTCTGATAAAGAGGGGATGACTGAAAGTCGAGTAAAGGTACTAGCAGATCTTTGGCCAGTGATGGATTGAAATATAGAAGTGCCGGGAAGGCACCATAGATGACTTCTACTGGATTCGTCCGCCTGTATGGTGCATATTGGTGATTAGAACTGCAGGACATAAGCGAGAAACAAATACGGACAGTGATACCCCCATATCCTTCATGAATATTTTGACGTCTGACCCATTGAATTGTCCGGGTTGTGCAGAAGGGATTGTTATGTCCATAGAGGCGAAGATTTGTCTCGTTGCGAGCGACAAGATACCAGCGTATTCGGGAGATACAGCTGACGCAGCCGACAGAATTTTGTTGTCCAAGCCTCCATTCCTAATTCGAGCGTCTGAGAAATCACCGATGAATGCAGTTATCTAAGAACCTGTCAGCCTTTGTTGATATCAATGTTGTAATATTGTGTTACCATTTGGTCAATGCTAGAATATTTCGACCAATAATAGCCGCTCCTGTTTTGCATCGATGATTCCGTAGTATAGGTGACCAGGGGATCACGGACGAGACCAAGGGCGACGACAACGGGGTCTAGCTGACTACCAGGGGAGACAGTACCCAGATCAACGGAAAAGGCAAAGACGGGCCAGTTTCTGATGGTTGTCAGTCGACAGATGATTTCAATGAGGTGCACCGTTATCTTACGGATTTGGTCCCACAGAACGAAAATCAGTATCTCCCGAGTTGGCCAAGCTACCATTGGCAGAAAATCCTCTACGACAGTCACCATCTGAGCCAGTTTGCCACGTGAGGCCGGATCGCTAATAGATATTAAGAAAGGGAGAGGGTATGAAGTCGGGAGTTGCACCTTGGCCATGGCATAGTATACGACGGAGTCCTCAGCAAAATCCCCGTTGTTCACCGTGAGTGGCGGGGTCTCTCGCGTCAGATTATGGTAAACCATGGTATCAGTCTCCGTTGTGTTCCACGTAATTATTTGCGTATCGTCACCCGTCACCCATTCTACATCAGAAAAATCGCGAATTATGAGCCTCCCATCTTTTGACAGAGGGGAAGAATTACCAGCCGTAATATCGGTGTAGACCTGGATGTTATGGGGTTGCGAATCGATGGCGGAAAACCCATCAAGGAACATGTACGAGAATGGCACCGATTGACGAGCATAATCGGTGGGCTGTTTATTCGGATCAGGTACTGAAATGAAACAGGAACAAATGAAAATGAAATACTTCAATTGGGGTGAAGAATGTGGCATTGAATTGGATCGGCCCAGCCTGAATCCTGAAAACACTCCTGGTAGGAGTGATCTCGCTTGTCACCGAGGTCGTAACGTTGGGTGCAAAAAAACCCATCCATTGAAATGTCTTATTATCCACGCGAATCATTCCAGCCCATCCCAATAGCTGTAGTTTCCGTAAAATCAGCATCTCAATGTGACATGTCACCACGAGGAGGGTTACCACCGTAACGACTCACTCGGTTTGTCGTGAAAAAGGTTGGCCATTGTTGCGCAGGAGAGGGCTCGTTGCCGCTCATTACCCACGTGTGTAGATATGGCGTTTTAACGGCAAGTGGTGTGAAGCCAAGTTGCGAAGGAGAATTTGCAAAGGCCAGCAGTACATAGAGGAGCAGAATCTGGAGAATGGATCTTGAAATCATGGAGGATGTGCTTCCACCTCATCGCTTTTCAATTATACGAGCATGGAGCTGGCATCAGATGATCAGTTCTGTAACACATATCATCAACCGCTCATCCTCAAAATGGAAGGAATATCACTTATTAGCACACGAAGTGGGGTGGATATCGCCTTTGAAACGGGCCGATCAGGTATCCAAAAATATGAAATAAATTGTGGATTCAACTGGAGGTGTCCGGCCGCCGTTCATTTGGAGTATATATATTGACTTGATATCCCAAGTCACGTGGCGACTTGACAGCTAAACCTCCGCCGTGTCATATATAAATTGTGTGAATCTGAAACGAAGTGACGCCGGAGCGAAGGGAATAGACGATATTCTTTATTAGCCGGGAGTCGCGATCACGGCTCCCTCACCCCCTTCCCTCCGTTCCTACACCACATCACCTGAGGCGGCTGGCTACTCATGAATTTACCCGCCCTCCACACCCAAAAGTGGTTGCACCTGTGCAGTTCCTGCCCGGAGCGAAAGCGACTACCTGCTTCTTGGTGGTCTCACCCACCCAATCGCAGTCCTCTCGGCTTCCTTGTGTACTGCCAGGCGGGACTTTCGCCCACCAAATCTGCTTCGTTGGAACCTACATCAGATATGCATTAGCCAAACTGCAAATCTCGTATGTTGTGACATCCTAGCCTAGATGGAAACCCGGACAGAGTCTACTGGCGTTAAATAAAGGAATTTTCAAAGTCTGGGATAGAATATGTGAGAGATAAGTGAAAGACTGAAGCTATTTCACCGTCAAAACTACCACAGAAACCTATATTTCTCTAAATCTGGTGTACCGTCCACAGGCAAAAATGTACCCACCATTTCGTACGCTGTAATACACAAGTGTGGTATACCTGGCGAACATAGTACGTGAGGTGTGTTTTCTCGTCCGCAGGCCACGTGATTCATCCCTCGGCAGTGTAACACCCCGGTAACGTACTCATCAACTTTCCTCATCTCACTCACCATCATACTTCAGACTCTCATCTTTCCCCATATGAGACTTCCACCTCTATATCGACGCGTCTTGAACCCACCCACCCTATTCCCTCTGGACTCCGGCAGAGGTGGCCGAGGGACACGCTACGGGACGACCCGACCGTGCTCCTCTTCGACCTCACCGCCTGGGGCCCTGGACATTCACGGCCTAGTCCCCCGCCGCCCAAACGTCACTGCTGGCGTCCACCATCTATCTTGTCACAATATGATTGATTAACAACGAAACGGGCCTCCCGGATGAGATACAACAACACAATGGGAGGCGGAACTTCGAGATTTTTTTCTTCTCTGGGCGCAATAACTATAGAGCCTCTAGATGCTGATACCTGCAAGCTCCAGTCTGTGCCTGTGAACAGACTCGTCTGTCGATTTATCTTGGATATCCACCAGAAACAATCACCTTGGCAGGTTCGACGGCGTTGGGCCCCGTCGGATGGGTGAGTTTATGGGTGATTAACGGGACTGTAAATGTATCCGACCAATATATATTGGTACTGGCTGCAACGTGATAATGTCGATTTCGAGGCTGGAAAATGGTCTGTAGGAAAGGTTTATCTCGGAGAATCTGTTACTATAGACCCCGAGCATGCCAGGTATATGCGCCAGAAGAACAATTGTAGAGCCCTGAACCGGGCTACAACAAATAAGGTGATCAGATAGGGGATGCGATCACGACCGCGTCCGACGGTCATTGGGCTTCAGAGACGAAAAGACGAGTGAGAGACCAACAAGAAAAAGAGAGAGGATGAAAGGAATGAGCCGACGAGGCGGGTCTCATGAGTAACCGACTGACCGTCCCTACGTTGTGACGGCTCGACAATGAGCCATTCCGAGAACGTTAAAAGCTTACTTTCGAAAATGCCGGATCGCTAACTACACGCGAATACCTCCAAGGAACCAAAGTAATGAGGCTTTCCGGGCCCAGATGGTAAATCTGGTGTTCCTTGGACCTCGGCAGCCGCCACCAGAAGTGGGTGCCTACTTGGGATGAGTACGTAATACATATATTTTTTCATAACTAATAATGGTCAAAACTGATAGCTGAGGGTCGTGATGAAGGGCTATCAGTTAAGAGGGAGTTAAATGTACCCATCGACTGTGTGGCCCCTACTAGAAACATAATACGGGGACAGCACCCGACAGTTATTGTTTCATTGATGCATTGCCCTAATCGGAGTCGAAATACATAGTATTTGGGGATGAAATCATCTACAGCTACAGTAAGTTCATATAGAGTACTCTTTATGGCATAAGCGACAGGTTGAAACACAATCGGGTGTTTGAAAATAGTAATCGTGGGTTTCACGCTCAAACTACGTATCTATCAATGTTCGGCGTGGGTGGCATGTATTTACATAAAATATACCGTATTTAAATTTCTACAACATGGTGGATTCTGTTGGAAATCCGCCACATGAAAGGACTCTCACCGACGCGCATTCGTTCATCGAGATAATAATTCGCGAACATCCATTGCGGGGCCCAGACTTCGAAGTGGTCTAGTACTCGCTGGGCGTTCTCTGTGCCTGCGGAAATTTCGCGGTTCATGCCCCGCAGAGTATACGGACAAGGGAGGTGGAGGGCGAGATGTTCGATGTTCTGTTGATCGAGGAGGAGCTCAATTAGAGCTGCGGAATTATGAGGAAGGTAGATATGAGAGAGTAACACGTAAGTGAGATGAGGGGGGTTGCCGCCTATGGGGCTCAAAGTTTCTCGAAGGAGATGAAGGAGTCTCGCGCATGCAAGCGGACGACGCTTCACTTGTTGCCGGGTGTCCGCCTCGAGGTTAGTCTCCCAATGTTCATAACATCTTTGGACGAGGATCCGGGTGACGAAAGGGGTTCGAAGGTGTGATAATATACCTTCAAACCAGGTAATTTGGCTACTGAAGACGATCGATAATGTTTTCAACTGGACGAGGTGAACCGGTAATCCAGGGTTCCGGACACTGGGCGAACGCGGTGTTCCAAGAGAGAACAGAACATGGAAGGCATCAATGAGTTTCAGTTGCTCGAGGGTGCCTTTAACTTCTTCAAGGACTCGCAGTAAATGGGAAGACACATCCTCTGTTCCAACCTGAGGATGCGAGAGGTGGAAAGTGAAACACCGAAGGGCTGATGGCTGCAGCGCTCTAGGGTTGTCCAAGATTCTCGCCCACCACCTATGGAACGGGCGGATGAGTGTCCATTCAGAGTTATCGGGCTCCATGGGGGCAGTGGACGGAAGCCGCTGTTCGTCTAAAAAGTCTTCCGTGAAGATGACCTGGAACATCGTAACGTAAGAAAAACTCGGTGGTCCGTCACGCGCACTGTTGAGATGTTTGGCAATGTAAGACAGGGCATAGGGCGTCGAGGAGATCAAAGTTATGGATTTCAGTTGGTCCGATAGACGACGCAGGTTTGTGCCGATACTGAGTAGCGCGTTGTCATGGACCATCTTCCTAATTGTCTCGGGAAGTGATTCGGGAAGTGATGGAAGCTTGATGCGGAGCGCGATTTTGAGGGGATGCGCCAACCTCTCGTAGTGGCGCAGCTTGATCATCTGGACCTTGTGAGTGACTGAGTGGCACTGGTCTGGCTGCCAGTCGTCGGACCGGACGTTATTGAAGAACAGCTGAACAGAAGTCCATAGCTCTGGCATGTTGTAGCTGATACCCCTCCAGCTCCTACACACGTGGCTGAGCAGGACAACAATGGCGGTAGCATCGGTATCGGGAAAATGCCGAAGCAAAGTGAAAATACACCCTGTGATGTCGCGGCCGAGACTAAGGATGTCTGTAGTTGTCATTGGGTAGACGCGTCACGGATGGGTGAATGCGCCACAGGGCAGGTGTATTGTCTGTCCCACAAGGGAAAAGGAAATGAGCAGGTGAGGGAACGGGATTCCAAAAATCGTACCGAATGTCGGGAGCAAGTGGCTCTGTATATGTAGGGCCCCGAAAGTAGAGGAGAAAAATCGGACGGCAGATAATGGGGGTGGGTGATTGTGGCGCGAGGCGTTGGGGCGATGGGCGAGGAAGTTGGGGTTAAAAGGAGAGAACGTTGCTTTATGTATGGTCAAGGCTAAGCCACGAAGCAGACGAGTAAGGAAAGAGCGGGTGCATGGACGGAATGAATTATTTTATGTCGGTAGAAGTCGGACAATGTGGCTTTCAGTTAGTTCCCTTGGAGGATGACAAAGCGTAGACCATATCCTTCGACCAAAAAAGTCCGTGTCAAAGCAGATTTGGTGGCAAAATCTAGAGATTTATTGGTGTAGCCCTGTTACCCTGTTAGTCAACCAAGACGGAGAAATTGGTTGCCTTTAGTACATGAGTAAAACATATCTCCTGGAGGAGCAAGCAGGAAGAATGGGCCATGCCTGCACGCCAAACTGGCCATCAAGATGAATAATTACACTGGTTCTTAGGTAGAGGACCCTCCCATCTCTTCAAGTGGTTGATTATGACCGCTTCCACAAGTCCATTTGTCCACGAATACCTTGGAGGTCCTGCTGCCATCTTGTCTTGCCTTGGATATCCCAAAATAAACGACATACTACTGCGCTTGTTCATCAAGGTGATGCTGCCCAAGGGGGCACTAACCTGGCAGGGAACAGGTAAGTTCAGATTCCATATCAAATGAACATTCAACGAGACTCGGCATGGTCATGGTAAAGGAATCAGACGCCCAGATGTCTGCGTCAAGACTTGGTTTCTAAGGTCCAAAACGAGTTTGGATCACTTAGAAATTCAGGGATGATGGCGAGCCCATGGCGAACCTATCGCTCAATTAATTAAAAGCCAACAAATTGCCATTGAGAGAAGTCGCCTTTGCCACGGGTATTCGGGCATGTAATCCCGTAAGTCCAAGGGCCACAACTCGATTAGCATCCACCGATCGGAGATTGGGACGAAAGCACAAATTTGGGCGCCAGAAAGCACTTCCTGGAAATTTCGCCTCGTGGGCTCCGTGTATAAGTGTCTATTACCTTAGATATCCGTGCCGCAGGGTGTTGGGATAACCCTGACCACAGTTACGGGTTGCAGGGAACAGGTAGCCATTATGACTATACCCCATCTACGACCTCAGTTCCGGGAGGCCAGACGAAATTAGGTGCGATCAAAGCGGTTGGTCCAAGTGTGGTCAGAGCGGTCATAGGGGATATCAAAGACGGTGCCCCGTGGCGATTTTTTCCCAGTGCAAGAGTGCATCAAAAAAACACGTACAAGTTGGGAAGCAGACCGGAGCTATCCGATCGGAGTATGAATCTGATCAGCCGTCCCCAAGCCCCATTATCCACCATCGTCTGACAAGGTTCCAAGCACCGTTCACCGACAACCTCAAGAACTACCGACAAGATGGTGAGCATTCGCTGCACGCGCCAACGAGCTCTAGTTCCTGTGTTTCATCATGGTTAAAACGCCGATTTCAAGATGGATGGCAAGTTTTCAAATTGGATGTACTAGATGTGATCTGACCTGTTTTCTACAGAATCGCAGCGGCATATCTTCTCTTGCGAGAGATTGCAGACTCATTATAGTCACCATAATTGAGTCTGTATGTATGCTGGGTCGTGATCGTAGCACGAATGTGCTGCGGTTTCATGACACTAGAGCTCCGAGGCGCAATGTTTCATTCTGATGTGAATGACATTGCTGACTTCGTCTCAATGACCAGCCCCCCAAGGCCAAAGCAGGATCTGGCAAGAAGCCCGCCGCAGCCCCTTTCGGCGCCAGCAAGAAGGCCCAGGTCAAGAAGAACCCTCTCTTCGAGTCCGCTCCCAAAAACTTCGGCATCGGTACGTCGTGCAACTTGCAATCTTACACCGCGGTTCTTGATTCGTTTTACAGGTCAGGACATCCGTCCCCAGACTGACTTGACCCGCTTCGTCAAGTGGCCCGAATACGTCCGCCTTCAACGCCAGAAGGTTATCCTCAACCAGCGCCTGAAGGTCCCCCCTGCCATTTCACAGTTCTCCCATACCCTCGACAAGAACACTGCTACTCAGCTCTTCAAGCTTCTCAACAAGTACCGCCCTGAGAGCAAACAAGACAAGAAGGAGCGTCTCCGCGCCGCTGCGGCTGCCACTGCTGAGGGCAAGACCGTTGTACGTTTCTACAGAACATGTGATTTGACTCTACATTCTCACTTCTTTCACAGGAGACCAAGAAGCCCCTCTTCGTCAAGTATGGCCTCAACCATATCGTCGCCCTTATTGAGGCCAAGAAGGCTTCCCTCGTCGTCATCGGCCACGATGTTGACCCCATCGAGCTCGTCGTCTTCTTGCCTGCTCTCTGCCGCAAGATGGGTGTACCCTATGTCATCGTGAAGGGCAAGGCCCGTCTCGGCACTGTGGTCCACAAGAAGACTGCCGCTGTTGTTGCCCTCCAGGACGTCAAGAGCGAGGACCAACGTGAACTCGCTACTATCGTCAGTGCCGCCAAGGCCAACTTGTAGGTCCCTTTCTTGCCTGGTCTAGAAAACTTTCTCATCCTATATCCAGCACCGACAAGTACGAGGAGCAACGTCGTCAATGGGGTGGAGGTATCCGTGGTTACAAGTCGACCCAGATGCTCCGCAAGCGTGCCAAGGCTGCTGGCCAGAATGCTGCCGCTGCTTCACTTGGAAAGCTCTAAAAATCAACACCTGTTTGTGGGGTGCATCTATGATCGGACATCCTGGCTGTCACGAGTAGTCTTAGTATGTGGTGTATTCCTCATGGGGCATTATGCTTCGTATGCGATATATTGTGCTATGCTATGTTCCGATCGTTGGCGTGCAATATGCAGTGCGCTGCATGTCGACGTGTATTATAGTTTTTTCGTCCCCCCACATGCCCTGGGATTAAGACAGCATCAATTCTAGAGTACAGCTGCCCCCGTCCCTCGCTCAAAGAATATAGATCCAGTATCCGACAAGCGATATTGAAGCGCAGAACTTCGTGGTGTTAATTTGAGTTGGCCAAGAGGTGTTGATGGACCAGCATGGAGTGCTACCTTGGTTGACGTGAGGACTTTGAGGCGTGGATACTCGTGAATGAAAAAATACCTCTCCGCTCACCGCGCCGCTACGACCGCTTGCAAGCGATCGAACTTCGAGGTGATATGTGCATAACTGAAGAAGTTGACGAAAGAGATCGTCTATTTCATCTGCTAAGGTAAAATGGTGCCGAATGATCAGCGTCGTATTTGCCTAGATTACCAATGGGGATCAGGCGGGAGAGAGCTAACTATTGACATAGAGTATGCTTACGCGTCTGCAAGAGGCCACGAGCGCGCGAACGAATCTAGAGATGTCCAGGAGTGGGAAACCTATCCATTCCAGAGTCGTGATGTCGTCGAGGATTACAACGTGTTCCGTATTCTTCCCGCTACCTGAAGTAGAGATTGAGTTGATGATTGGATCTATAAGAGGGCGCAAGGATGGTTCCGCTATTGAGCCTGCTACTGGCGGTTGTATAAGCGAAAGTGCGTCAATGAATGTGAGCGATCCTGAGTCAATTTGTTGCTCCAAGTTAATATTCTGCTATTGAGGTAAGTGTGACAATTTGGCAAAAAGGTGAGTTGATCTCACGGAGCGAGACGCAATTGCCTTCCATTTTGTTAGGTCTTCGGAGACTGACACGATTGTCGCTTTTTTGTGCACGCCTGCGTTCGAGGTTTGGGTTGGGGACGATTTGAGGTGAGCGGTGAGGGCTCGGTGGAGGAGGAACGAAGCTGGTGAAGGGAGGGTGTCTGTTATGAGTAGGATAATGTTTTCTGGGAAGTTGAATGGTGGTAAGAACATTTTGGCTTTGGTGGTTGGTGTCTGGTGAGATAAGATAAAGTGATCAATTCTTGGTCTGTGATGTCATGTGCTGTTTGCAAGATGGTTTTGTTTGTGCAATATTGATACCGTCCTCCTATTTTTCCCTGCTAATATCACACAGTAACGAAAGAACCACGTTGGTTTTTTCTCATGGAGATTCCACCTGATATAGGACGTCCATTGACTGGTCGACCTCAAGTGTGGCACTAGTCTCCTGTCAACAACAGTCCCGACGAGATCATGACAGACAAGCTCCGGGTAGCGATCCTCGACGACTACCAAAACGTCGCGTTCACCAGTGCAGACTGGTCTCCCATCCTCGGTAGACTTGCTATCGACACTTTCCCCGAAACTCTGCACGACGAAGACAAACTCGCGGAAAGGCTGCACGACTATGAAGTTATCTGTGCGATGCGCGAACGCACCAAGTTCACCGCCTCCTTGTTGGACCGGCTACCGAACCTTAAGTACGTCTCTCTTATTCTTGCATACTCCTGGGAAATCCTCTTAATAAATTCAACTCCGCACTATAGGCTTATTGCAACTACAGGCCCATTCAATCTCGGAATTGATGTCACCCACGCTAAATCCAAGGGAATCCTGGTCTCTGGTACAGGAGGCGCAGGAAACCCCACTCTTGATCATATCTGGGCCCTTATCCTTGCAACAGTGAGGCATATTGTCGAGGAAGACACGAATGTGAAAGCGGCGAAACCTCAATGGCAGAGTGTAGTTCCGGGCGGGTTGGCCGGAAAGACTCTTGGCCTTGTTGGTGTTGGACGTTTCGGCTCCCTAGTTGCCCAGGTGCGAATTCTAACGCATTTATGCGCGATGCAGCTAGGATTGATCGAGATGACTAGGTTGCGAAGCTTTTCAACCTCCGGGTCATAGCTTGGTCTCCAAACCTTACACTCGAACGCGCATCCAAAGCCGGTGTAGAATTTGCGCCTAGCAAAGAATATCTGTTCAAAGAATCTGATATTGTCTCTATCCATATGGTTCTCTCCGATTCTACGAAAGGACTCGTCTCCGCCTCTGATCTTCGACTGCTCAAGCCTACAGCGTATTTCATCAATACGTCCCGCGGACCGCTGGTTGATGAGGCCGCTTTGATCGAGATATTACAACAAGGAAGAATCAGGGGCGCTGGGTTGGATGTGTTTGACGTTGAACCCTTGCCCTTAGCCCACCCGCTAAGGAAGCTGGGAAATATTGTGACACTGAGCCCTCACAATGCATATGTTAGTGATGATAACTATAAGGTGAGTATATTTATATCCGGAGCCAGGGAGGGTGATTGATGCGTCTCTAGGTGTTCTGGGGACAAACGGTGGAGAACATTGGAGCGTATATAGATGGAAAACCAACTCGCCTCATAGGCTAATGGGCGTTGCGACGTGTATGACGAATCCAGTACTGTTTCACTTTTTCCGAGCCTCGGTAAGAAAACTTGAAGTTTGAACAACCCCTATGCTGTGAAGAAGGCTCCACCTTGTGTTTTTTTGTTCAAGCTCCAGACTATACACGAGGTGGTCACTTTAGGAGTATAGAACTCTCATGACCTTTGACTGACTGATGCTCTCCATGGAGTCGAACCTGATGTTTGTCCAACTTCTGACTTTGGTGCGCAGTACACCAGAGGCTCCACATCCTGTTCCAGAATTTTTCTTCCAGTCTTTTTCTGACGATTAGATCGGATCAACAGTAGCAGCGCCGAACCAACATAGATTGTCGTAGGGTGGGGGTTACAAATAGTCTTTCTGACTTATCCTTGTATCCATTTTCATTATCATTTTCTCCTCACCATCCTCAGAACACACTTCTTTTGCGGGGAGCCCGATGACGAGCCAATGCTTAAACATAGACGAATGCAGGATCACGCAGGATATAGTATGGAGCTGTGTGGCAACCATTTTGGCCTGTATTTGGGTCGCTGTCCATCCCAACCTGCCAGGGCCTAGAGATTCCAACTGGGTTATATTCAAAAGGCGGACGGTTACAATGGTATACGCGCTTCTTGCACCAGAATTCATGGCATGGTGGGCTGTGCGGCAACGCGTCGCAGCGGGCTCTATTGCTCGTGAGTTTAATGAGAAATTTCATAATAGCAGTGAGCGTTATATTTCTTTCAGCTTACCGCCCACTAACGTACGCCAGCTGGGTTACCCGAAGAGAATATATGGACGTGGATGAAGGAGTGGATCCATGGGGCTGATGAAGACGCACAGTCCAGGGGTTGGACACTCACCCACGGATTCTTCCTTCAAATGGGTGGATTTGTCCTCCAGCATCGGGGAAAACCAGTCTCTGCGCTCACTTTCAAAAAGCTTCTGGCTCTCATCGAGGCAGGAGAAGTCAACGTGCCAACCATTACAGAAAAGGAGATACTCGACAAGAGCAAAGGTGATCTTCTGACTAAGCTCATTGTCGTGCTCCAGACTACGTGGTTTGTTGTTCAATGCCTCGCCCGGTGGGCGGGCAGCCTCTACGTGACAGAGCTGGAGGTCATCACATTGGCCTTTGCGGCCTTGAATGTGGTGACATACTTTTTATGGTGGCAAAAGCCGCAGAGCATACGCGTTGGGGTTCCCGTTGAGCTTAATGCCAAGAAGGATATGGTACATGCTCTCCAGTGCCGCAGTTGTGGAAACAGACTAGCTTCTGTTGTCAACATCCCAATATCCCAGACGGCCAGTCTGCAGATAGACTTTGAGGCTCCTGGAAAAAATAAACAACAGAGCGAAAAGTGGAGTGATACAGGTCAACCGTCCAAGTCATGGTTTAGAGAGCGGGTGAAGTGGAGTTGGTGGGCCGCTCGGGGCAGAGGACCGATCGTGTGGATCAAGTTTATCTTATGCCAAATGCCGGTAACCCTGTTACGTGGGCTTCTCCGTCCTTTCTACAAGATGGCGGGGGATGTAGACATTGATATTGAAACTGGCTCTGCCCGGTTGCCAATGTTCTATGCTCACAATCTTGGTTCCCAGGTACTCTTCGTAGCCATCGCCTTCGTATTTGGTGGGCTCCATCTCGTAGCGTGGAAAACGTGGTTTCCCTCGAACCCCGAAAAATGGCTCTGGCGCTCTTGCGCGCTATTCATCACAATTGAGCCTGCTGTTCTCCTTCTGTATCGCAAATTTTGGACGCATGAACTAAATAATTTCGTTGACTTGGTAGTGATGTTTTCTCTTACTCTTTATTGTCTCGCTCGTCTTGCACTTGTTATTCTCTCTTGCATGGCTTTCCGTGCGTTGCCTCAATATGCATACCAGAATGTGCACTGGTCGTCCTTCTTTCCACATATATAGAACACATGTATTTAAGCAATTTGTAATTGTAATTGAACACCGCTTTACATATTTCTGATGAAAAGTTCCTGGCGCCTGGCCACCTCATAGAATGAGGGCCAAGTGTGATAAAATGCTCGCCACTGTAATATATTGGTACTCGAAAAGTCTCAGTTTGTGGCTCTTCATGGGACCATCTTGTGGCAATTTCGAATATGGCGAAATATACACTAATACACCTGGCGATGCACGAGCAGACCACACCGCGTTGACACTTGGTCGAAAATTAAGTTCTCCAACCCTCCCACCCCTTTTCTATTGAAATCCAGCCCAGGTGATCGATTGAGGACGCGCCTGGAGATGACCCTCGACTTCACCGCCCGGGGGACTCGGGCACTACTTAGCCCAACCCCCTCGGCCCACACTCGCAAGGCCGGAGGTCGT
Organism: Macrolepiota fuliginosa MF-IS2; assembly: GCA_015584085.1. NCBI lineage: Eukaryota > Fungi > Basidiomycota > Agaricomycetes > Agaricales > Agaricaceae > Macrolepiota > Macrolepiota fuliginosa. The sequence continues at coordinate 13,664 of MU151347.1, forward strand.
ATATATATTACAAAAGGTTTGAGGTCAATCAGTGCAGGATTTGAGCCAGGAGGATTGCTTTGTCCCGTTAGATGATAGTGTGCTCTTATGTGATTGATGACTGTCTTATGTGACACACCTAGCGAGTGCAACGAACGAGGTGTATATTCTCAACCGCGAGGCACGTGACACCACGCACATCATCGGCGCCCTTCGTTTACCCTTCTCGTCCTATCACCTCACCACTTAGCATTCGCTCATCCTTCTCGACACTACGAGATATTTCATCTTTAGCCCACCCTCCTCTCCATTTTGAGCGCTGGCACAGGTGATCGAAAGAGCGCGCCATTGGGCGACCCGACGCGCTCCTCTTCGACCTCACCGCCTGGGGTCTTGGACTTTGCCGCCCATTCCCCTATTACCCAAACCGAACTGCCAGCGTTCAACTTTCATACACTAATAAATGTGACTGGACATCCTTCCCCCACAACACCATCCGGCGTGGCCGCGGGCAAGAATTTTTTTTGTTTCGTCGCTCGGCGAGTCCTACCGCTTATATTGCTTAACGGTTCCCCCGCTCACTACACAACCTCTGCCCCTTCCCGCTGTTTTCCTGTGTTATTACTCCGTCACTCCACCACCCAGTTCCGAGATAGTCGTGAGTAAACCCGTGTGGCTCCATCGTCTATTTTCCTTGATCCACATTTCAATTATGCTTTGCTCCAGCTTTGGCATACCCATTGCTTCTATCACACTGAAATACTGTGTGCCACCCACAGTGCTATCCTTTGTAGGCAACGCCATTGACGTTCGCCCCATTTCTCCACAACGTACTGGAATAGATTACAATTACCCCATCGTGTTTCTGGCCTTCGGTAAACATGAAGAGGATTTGAAAGCAACCAAAATCGTGTCGGAACATCTATACCGACACCCTTGTGGTCCTCGTATGCGACTAACACCCTAAATTGACTTGGAGACATTCCGAATTCTCGTTTTTACAAAGGGATGAGGTTTAGGTTTCGGTCGAGGAGTGCCTCTTGCCGTCTGGGTGGTTCAACATTCTAAAAAAAACATTTTATTTATCCATTTCATTTGAGGCGATAAAGACGTCACCCCGTGGATCGAGGATATTTCTGTCACTCATAAACTCGACAACGTCGATGGCGTCGTTCCACACACCATACATCCCTCGATATTCCAGAATGCAGATAATTTACAAACTGGTGAGTCATCTCAACCTTCGGCGAAAGCATTCTCCCCCTCACATCTTGTGGTAGTTTAGAACCGGAGGGGACAGGCCTCAGTCCCGAAGGGTGGCAAACTCGCAGGTCTGCTCCTTGCTTAATTAGCTCATCTCGCAACGCTCATAGTTCTTAGGGACTCAACGGTGGCCTCCCCTACGAAAAGAGCCGAACGCGGTTGCCACCATCAAAGGTACGTAGGGCCACCTCACCCCTCACCGCCTCGAACTCAAGTGAGGTTACCCGCACTTAGGGCGACTGGACGTGCAAACACGAACTATACAGATACCCCATTGAAGAGGCCCCCGAAGATCCATGGGAGCGCTGCTACGACGTTGTTGACAGGAATGATGAAGAACTTTGTAAGGACCTCAAAGATGAGATATCCTACTTACTCGTTGTCGTGAGTATCAACCAGCTCGAAACGCGGGATCACACCTGAAATGATGTTTCCAGGCGAGCTTATTCTTGGCCATCGTTACAGCGTTTACGGTCGAGTCGGTCAAGTCGCTCCAGGGAGACAATGAGAAGGCAACAGTGCTGTTACTCGGCCAAGTCGTTCGCTTGCTGAACAATTCGAGTACCCAAGGGACCGCGCAGCCAATCGAGACGCGTCCGACCAAAAATGACATTGTTGTCAATCAACTGTGGTTTCTCAGCATGACTCTAAGCCTCAGCGCGGTCGTAATAGGCACCCTCTGCCTTCAATGGGTCTCCGCTTTTCGGCGTACCAATGTCAAGCACCAGCCCCATCAGGATGCCCTCGCCCTTCGCCAGTTGCGTTTTGAGGGACTTATCGGTTGGGGTGTTACTCGCGTACCGGCGATATTACTACTTACAGTTCAAGGCGCCCTTGTCCTTTTTGCCGTTGGCCTACTGTACTTCCTCTGGTCGGCAAACATGCGTGTCGCAATTCCAGTCACTATCGTGAGCGGGGTGTCGGTGGTTTTCTTAGCGCTCACCACTTTGATGCCTCTCTTACAGTCGGTGATTGGATGGATCATCCCATCGACTTTGGTCATCCCCCAGTGTCCTTATAAATCTCCGATTTCTTGGGTTGTCCATCGAGGTGCCGTCCTGCTCTCATTAAGCACTGCTCTACCTTTCAGCCTCTTGCCACCTTTCCGAGAGAGGATGACGGTATGGCGCAAACAGCAGTTCAATCTTCTCACCGACTATCTTTGGCAAGAATATGATGAACTCTGGCGCCACCAACGGGAGAGCCGGGGTCCCCAGGCCTCAAAGACCGGCACCGACAAATATTCATTCTACCTTTCCCGTGGCCTTGCTTCCGCCATGGAAACCCTCGTATTTCAACCTAGCGCAGTTCATATTATTCACAGGTGTCTTCAAGAATTTCATGGAACGTCGGCCGAAGTGGAAACGTTCGAAGATTTGCTCCACAAGAGTTTTAACCCTGCAGAAGGCGCTTTGTTGGCGGCCAACCATTCACCTTCTTCTATGACAGGGAGAGATAACAGAATCCCTGCCCCTTCCCAATCTCACCTTGAGATCCTCAGAAGAGATTTCCTCAATGCACACGCCTTACAACACTTCGTTGCGCATAACCAAAAATTACATCGCATTCTCCTCCCACATCGTGTCGAGCTCTATGTTCGGATCAAAAACTCGTCACAAGGACTTGAGCTTAGCAAGGACCTGAACGATCATCACCTCGTTTACAATGAGAACGAAACCGAACTCATCGGCAGCTCCATCGAGTGCCCTATCCAGTCCTTACGCGATGCCCAAGGACTGTCATCCGGTATGTTCCGTCACTCTAGATGCTATTAACATCGACTCATATGGAGTGATGTAGAGCTGCGGTTTCAATTCTTGCGCTGTGCTGATCGTCTCATTGGTACCGAATGGTTCGGAGAGGGAGACATGAAGAGTGTTGAATATGTCTTGTATGTCGCGGAGGATGGAGAGTCCGAATCGATCCTCGAAAGCGACGAAGAAGAACCTTCCACGGAAGATAGGTTCAAGCGGGTGCTTGAAATGCTGGAGAAGCGGCTCTCAGTGGCGTTCCCAGACGAAGGCCAGTCCAGTCCCAAAAAAAATGGCGCATCCGAAACAGAGCCTTCTGTGGAACACTACACCCCACCAGATCCCAACGAGCGCGGTCAGATCATCCCACCAAGTCGATATGCAACGCTGTGTCGGAACGTTCGTAAGAAGTTACACGAAAACAGGCCAATACCATCAGACCCCCGTGTTTCTCCCGGGCTCAATACAGGCTTTCGCCCTCATATTTCCACACTGTCCCCCTCCCTACAATCGGGCTCGCCTGTCTGATGGGCTATGGCGGTTCTATTTTTATTTTTTTGCGCTGAGGTTTTATGACCTTGGCTTATTTCCTCCGTAAGTGTGTTAGGGTGCACTTGCGGGTAGGCCATTTGTATAAATAATACGTCTCCACGATGTTAATGCGTAATGCAAACCGTATCTTTATGGTATTAACCAGAATTGCTCTGACCCATAGCAACGCCTGTCGCGCGAGGAACCCGAAGAGGGACGGACCGGCGGCCCGCAGTGCTGTCCGACCATTAGGTGAGCTGCGATAGGTCACTACTCCGGGTGCGGGCTTGATTTGGCTGGCGCACGGTGACAGGCTGCGGTGTGCGGGTAAGTATCAATACAAACGTAATCAATTGATCTCATCCCCGGGTTCTGCCTGGTTCCCATCCCTCATTCCCCAGGGATGGATGCGCATTATATACACCACCGCACACGGGAAAGATTAAGCTCCAAGGGTATTTTCTGGAGAGTTCTTGAACCCTCAAACCTTGTACAGAGAAACCTGTCATGGACGGGCATTGCATTGTCATTGATATGGCTTTGTTCTTCGTGTACGCAGTGGATATAATATTTTTAGTGCAGGCCATCGATTGAGCGACCGGCTATTCAATTGCACAGCAAGTCGGACTGATGAGATCTGAAGGACTTGTGCCATCTCGTTTACGTCATCAAAAGGTCTCGAATAGCGCACGTTTGTGTTCGTCTGAAGTCCATGCCAGTCTTACGCGGTGATGAACTGTGAGTCACAGCTTATAGGTACGTATATCGGCCCACACTGCATTTTGTGGGGTTACTTGCCAACCAGATTGAGAAGCCACAGTTTCTTCAAGGAGAACAAAGTTGTTACGAATGTGTGCATACCCCAATCGGTACTAACACTGATAGTAATTGGATTGTATATAAACACTCTCGCAAAGTTTCATCCCACACCAATTGAAATTGAAGATGGACATCACGGAAACGAACGTGCGCTATCCTTTAAAGGCATTATTCCCGACTCCAACGCTTCCCTCCGTCAACGGATGACAGTAATGCAGTACACACGGGAGAGTCTGGGGATATACAGACCTGGTTTGAACAGTCATTGGCTACGATGTTGACTCCTTGATTGATCTGAAGGCACAGCAGACTTCAAGTCTCTTATAATGCTCCCAGAGCGAAGCAACGACAGACAAAACCCTCATTGATGTTAATTGCCCTCCTTTTCATAGCAGCTTTTAGGCCCTCTTTCAGCGTTCCGGTGGATGGGGCCTCAGATTTTTCGGAAGATTTTTCCGAACGCTCTCAGGAGCTTATTCTTCCAGGCACTACTCGTTCTACCCAAGATATTATCTGGAGTTGTTTGGCTACAATATTCGCATGCACGTGGGTCGCTGTCCACCCCAACATCCCTGGACCCCGAGAGTCTCAATGGCGGCGGTTTCGGCGGCGCGCTTCTACAATGTTCTACGCAGTTATTGCTCCAGAGTTGGTGACATTATGGGCGATGAGGCAACGATATGCGGCTGGAAGGATCAAGAGAGAATTTAATAGGAAATACTATGGAAACGGTGAGTGTTCATGTACTCATCGAGCGGTGAGATACTAACCGAATCTCAAGTCGTGCTCCTGGAGTCTTTCTGGGAGAAGCTTGCCAGAGATATCAGGAATTGGTTCAAAAGCCCAGAAGATGAAGAAAAGATGTGGACGCTCAGCCATGGATTTTTCATCCAGATGGGGGGTTTCCTGTTTATTCAGGACGGCAGAACTGCCTTCGTCATCACTTATAAACAACTACAGGGCCTTATTGACAAGGGCACTATCGAATTCCCCACCATAACCGAAGAGGACATCCTTGACAAGAGCAAGGGCGACTTTCTCACCAAACTCCTCGTCGTAACTCAGACTTCTTGGTTCATCGCCCAGTGCATCGTGCGGTGGGCAGCCAAATTAACAGTGACCGAGCTCGAGGTTGTAACCCTTGCTTTCGCAATCCTCAATATCATCACCTACACACTGTGGTGGCAAAAGCCACAGAATGTACAAGCAGCAATTCTCATTCCAAAGAAGAGCAATGCTCCTCCATTGGAGATCCCAGAGCCAGAAGAACACGAGAGTTGGCTGCATAGGCAGATTAGGCAGGGAGGTCAAGGCTCAGCAGGGTGGCTGCCGTGGATGATCCTTGTTTCTTTACTTATTCCTGTCAAGTTCCTTTCGGGGCTATTTATTCCCTTAGGAGAAATGGCGACGGATGATCAGGTGCCAACAGGATCGACTTCCGTACCGACGTTTTATGCCGACCACGACATTACGGATGAATTAGGCGTCATACTCCCTTCGTTAGGGATGAGCGTAGTCTTTGGAGCACTGCACCTCATCCCCTGGAATTCAGAGTTTCCCACCGACATGGAGAAACTCCTTTGGCATGTCTGCTCTGCCGTCATCGCAATTGAACCATTACCAGGAGCAATAGGATTTGGTTTGTACAAACTGACCGACGGGCACCCAGTTGGTGTCGTGATCAAGGCAGTAATGGATGCTATGGCTATGTCTCTTGGTAGCTTAGCCTTTATTGGCTTACCTCTCTACGTCCTAGCCCGCTTAACGCTACTCATACTGGCATTCAGTACGCTTCGTTCGCTCCACGGCGATGCCCTGACAGATATCGCCTGGTCTTCATTCGTGCCTCATATTTAACGAGTTTACTTTCTGCCGATTTTGTTATGAATTTTCAGGACAGTGATGTCTTTGATACTGAGTAGTGATGTAGTTACGCCGAAGCATATGAACTGTATGAACATGTACTATATAACGTCTCCTCCTCATAATTCCTCCTTAGCCATCCATCGCTGTACCATTTCCAGGGCTTCTTTAGGCTTATCATAGGGGACCTAATCCCATTTTCACTTGATTGGAGACGACGCGGATGACATAGATCACATACCATATGACCAGCGCCATCAATCGTAGCGTATGTCAACCCCCGGGCGCTCCTTGTCACTCCCGCCCGCTTCCCATCAACAAGCCATTCCCGCTTTTTTGTCGCCCCGAACTCCTCTTTGCCACTCCAGTCCATACCCAAAGTCCACCGTTCGTTGCCAACAAAGTTACAGATCCAGTCGTATGCCCCAACATAGATGAGAACGCGCACTCCACGTTCAAGAAGGGCAGCTACATAGTCTGTGGTTGGGTGTAGAAAGTCTCCGGAGAGAATGAAGGAAGTCTCAATATCCATGTTGCAGGATGTGAAGTTCCCTTTGATGGATGGATCTACTCCGAGCATCGCGCGATTGGCTGGGTCGCTGAGGAATTTGCTGATATGACTGTGGAAGGGTGTCAGTATTTTGATCGCGGTGATCCTACTACGGTTACGGACACGGTTTGGGGGTAGCACAACGTTTCCTCAACTGAGCCGTCACACATCTTACTAATGTCGTATGGGTTCCTGCCTGCCCGTATATGAGTGTAGTTCATCGAATCGGGGTCGTCCACTTACCTGAGAAATAATAAGGGTCTACGTATGTCGTGCCACAGTAATTGTATGCGGCATCGCAGTCGATCTTATCGAAATGACTGATACAGGCTTTCCGCATCCACCGATCACATCGTTCCAGCTTACAAGACATAAATATTTGATGTAATAGGAACCCCCGTTGCGGAGGACTTACTTTATGTTTCATGTCAACACAGGTCGAAATGTCAAGGACGGGTTCAAATAATGCGGGTGTGCACTGCGCGTCATAGTAAGATAGGAGTGTTGTAAAAGAATCAGTAAGGCCGTTTCCTGTCGCACGGGAATCACGTTTTCTGGTATATTCACGTTAACGGAGGGCATACCAATCATCGCAGATGTCAAATTGATAGGTGCAAGGCCAGCCTCTACGAGCACAGCGTTCTGATCATACACCGCAGAGGCGAACAGTGGCAAGTAACGACCCTGCATAAATGATAATTTTTAGTAAATGCTTCAATCAGCGAAAGGATACGCACGCCATAGGATTCACCGGCCATATGGAAGGCGCGGCCTTTGAACTGACTGAAATTCTCGAAAAAGATCGCAACGAACGCTGCAATATCGATAGCTGCGTCTTCAGAATTGGACTGATCGGTTTCGTCATCAGACTTCATCATGAAATGCAGGGCTGGGGAACCCATACCACCGTCTCGCCGAAATCGGCGTAGGAGAATCCGACACCAATGGGCTGATCAATGAAGAAGACATTTGCGTTGGTGTTCCATGATTCGGGATGGAATTTGGGGCCTTTCTCGTCCAGGATTCTGCAGGGGCCTTCCTATTCTTGAGTCATCGCCATTGTGTCCGAAGAAACGACGGCTTACCCAGTTCGAAGAAGAGACCGATGGAGGATGAGCAACCGGGACCACCGTTCGTCCAGAAGATAACATCGTCTTTATCAGGGTCATTTCGGCTCTCAAAGAAGTAGAAGAAGAGATGGCGCGCTTGAATGTCGATGTATCCTGTGTAACCACTGACGGCCCCACCCATTCTGTAAGTAATACGTTCACTAGAATCAGGAGGACGCACTTCACAGTATCATCGCAAAATTCATTTTTCTTGATTCGGACACTGTAACTCGGGAAGAGAGGGTGAGAGAGGATGCCCCACTCCTTATCTGGTATAGCTGATAAAGATGAGTATGGTGCTGCGAACAACCCTGCATCGTATTGTTCATTAGCAAAGCGCAGTGGAACTTCATTTGAAACTGGTCGAGAGAAAGGAAATTGGCTAGCAGCCACGGGTTGGAGACCACAGAGCACGACAGCGACCAGAGTTTGAAATGCTACAAACATGATGGACCGTGGAGGTGTGAGAGAAATGAATGGCTATCGGTTCGGTGGTGTATTCTATGGCGATATCGACTTAATGTGAAAATGGGGTTGTTATTCACAGGCACTCCATATGGTTCGCAGGGATGGGAAGACACATGCTAAAAATAGCATCATCTGCTCCAATAGTATAGAAATGACGCATATATTTTTGGACACAGTACTCGGGATGGAGGAGCAAAAACTGAGAATGCAGATATCTTCGCATCATACACGCGACTCGCAATATGTTTAATCACTAGACAAGGCAGCCGCAAACACCTCCGTTGAAGTGGCCAAGTCTCTGGAGTAATTATTATTGTCAGAAAACTTTGTCGAAGTATCGAAGTACCCACTCCATTGCAGTCGCTGCGAGGGATGCAGTTACCTTGGACGCCGCCACCGCCTTCTCCCGTCTGAAAAATATGGTGAGCCATGTTTCCCAAAAGTTCATCAAGATACATACAGCGGTAGTGCAGCAGACCGTGTTGCCGCCACAGGGGGAGTTGTTGGTGCAAGATTGAGCGATGGCATTGGTGACACCGAGGGAGAAGATGGCAAAGAAGAGCAGTTTGGCGTTCCTAGAAGGTTGTAGCACGAGATGTGTTAGAACTATTGACCAATGGTAATGGATGGGTGAGTTTACATATTGACTAAGCTAGAGGTGTCGATTGAAGATGGAGAAAGGAGGAGACAATCTTTGACTTTTTATACTACGGGAAGGTTATTTTCAGACCGAATTGTTTCAACTTGCAGTGAATGCATGGGCGCCGGTCACTGGATGGGGAGCCACAAGCAGCGAGGAAAGAGTAAACTACGTCCGATGCAGCGAGCAATTCTGCGGCTGGGCCACGAGAACTGGGGTCAGCGAGGAGCCAGGATATGAACCTTGCGCCCATCACCATATAAATTCGAAGTGGAGTTTGTTAGCCGCATTCAAACAGGTTCAGAGATTTTCAATGTCCTAGTGGATGGAAGTCACTAAGCCTCACGACTTAGTACGTTTCGGTCGATAAAATTAGCTGCAGCTGAAAATCATGTTCCGATCTTCTTTATAGGAGTAACTGATTGGCGCATCGAGGACTAGAACAAGGCAACTTGCGCCGTTGGTAACGGGGACGAGGAGGCAGTGTCACTGGCTGATATTAGTAATGTGTTTCGATTACGTATCGTGATAAAGTTCTCACGACTCTTCTTGACTCTGACCACCGACCATCTTCTTCAACGACCATGGGTAATGATGGAGGAAGCATCCCAGACCGCCGTGATCTAGTCAAGACAAAGCGTAAGGTACGTTCGAGTACTATCTCATATACCTCTACTAACTCTATTCTTACAGGCTGAACAAGCCGACAAGGCAAACCAAACTAGAGCCAGGTGGTTCTTCTGTGCTCTGTCAAAGGTACCTGCCTAAACTGTGACCGTTAAAATGACCTGTATTGACTTTCACTCAGCGGAAATTGCAGGAACCGGTCGTTGCATGCGCCCTCGGAAAGCTGTACAATAAAGACTCAATAATCGAATATCTATTAGACAAGTCGGCATATGGGGATGGGGAGATAATATGTGGGCATATCAAGTCTCTTAAGGTGCGTCTGCGTGCGTATAATGCGATCGTATTCTCATATATCCACACGTTTCCATAGGACGTCAAGCAATTAACTCTGTCACCCAACACCACACCCAAGGCGGACTCGAAGGGGGCAGCCGACGATTCAACGGACCGCGCGCAATTTGTCTGCCCCTTCACAATGAAGGAAATGAATGGTTCACAACCCTTTGTCTACATCTGGACATGTGGCTGCGTATTCTCGCTTGCTGGATATAAGACTATGTCCGGGAGCTCGTCGGGTTCGCCCAAAGTTTCTGAGGGAGAAGGTCTAGACCTTTGCCCTCAGTGCCAAAAGAAGTACTCTGGGGTAGACGACATTATCAGCCTCAATCCGACATCCGACGAAGAGGAACGATTACGCGAAAAAATGGACCATCGGAAGTTGCTGCAGGCACCGAAGAAATCCAAGAAACGAAAGAATGGGTCGTCGGAAGAGGAACCCCCAAAGAAAAAGCGGGAGACGGCAGCGCAACCGACCATTAACTCCACCGTTGCCACTAGCAAGGCGGTCGTGAGCGAGCTTGCAATGGAGGAAGCGAAGAGGAAGGCCACGATGAGCGACGCGTTGAAGAGTTTGTATGGGGAGGGCCAGCCGAAAAAGAAGGAAACATTCATGACCATGGGCACGTTTACGAGAGTAAGTCCACCACCCTCTTTCACACCTGCCTGGCTGACGCATATGCCCAGTATGCATAATTTACTTTTGTAGTCTACTCATAATTCTGTATTATTATGTTCACCGTTGACCTTGTGTGGGATTGTAAGTGCTCAATATGGACGAATTCCGGCATGTTTACCTCAGAATAACATCAGGTATGTCTTATAACATATGCACTTAAGTTTACTGGCCTCACCTAAATGAGGGACCCCTACTGGATTGGCTGACCGGCGTACGATACGTTGTGGGATTAAGCTAAACCGTAACAGCACTGCGGATGCACAATTTAAGCACAATGCAAGGCGTTCATATATCAAACCGACCCCACCAGCTCTCCTTTTAGGGATATTCAAGTGTGGTGGCGGTCATGGATGGACCTTGTCGGCTCTTCGGGTCAGTCACCGTAGCACAAGGATCTCTTGGTTGTTACCCTACTTGGATCAACCATGGACAGCATTCGAAAACCAGCCCTCCACATGGGCGCAGATGATGCTACGATGCCGAGATGATGCAAGTCCGAACCTCGGCACGATCCCAGGAGTCGACCGCGACTTGCAGGGACAAATCTATGGACGACCACACCCACTAAATTGGGTCATGACGGACTGCATAAAATGACAACAGTTTAAGTTTTCTCCCCGGAACCTAAACCCGCCTCCTGCTTCTTTTCTTCTTTTCGTATCTTCCTTTCAATGAGGATGGAAGGGTCTTTCACAACATTTGAATCCCGTTTCATCAAGTCTGCTGATGACACAGAGATATATGCTGATGCAGCCGGGACTCGTTCACCTGCTGCTCCAGTCCTTGTCTTGATTCATGGGTTTTCCATGAACAAAGCCGCGTTCAATCCCATGTTTGAGGATCGGAAGTGGCTTTCGAGCGCGTTTCTGGTGAGCAAAGCTGCTGTTCGTAGAAAACGTGGCTGGGACTAATCCCATCTAGGTGCGCTACGACGCTCGTGGACAGGGGAAGAGCAGGGGGCCACTCGACGATGAAGGATGGGAGTCACGACGGATGTCAGAGGATTTTGAAGCTGTCTGCAAGGAATTTGGCGTCACGAAAGCCTTCGTATTGGGATGGAGTCTCGGCGGTATGTCCATGAACAAAATTCAACACCGAACTGCAGTTAAACAACACTCCGTAGCTGCACACTTTGTCGATATCATCAATTATAACACATCCGTCACCATCTCTGGGTTTATAAATTCCAGTGGGTTGATGTACATCAGTCCGCCTGTTATTTTCCGCATGGCGAAGCCTGAAGCACTCGTTATCCTCGCCGAGTTGACTCAAACGGGTAGTAGCATTGAGGCCTTCCAATCAACTGCGCAACGATTCTGTTCCTTCCTCTCGGATGACCTTACTCCGGACCTTCGTCGCGCCTTACTCGAAGGTATCATGCTCGTTTCGAGCAACGTGGCAGGAAAACTGAGTACACGGGCCCACGATCCTGAGAAGATGCTACAAGAGGGGAGAGATGGTGGGCTGGAGGTTTTGGTGGTCACTGGTGGGAAAGACAAGCTGGTGAATGCTACGGGCGTCAGAGAAACGTATGAGGAGTCTGGCTGGAAAAAGTGCATTCATCGACACTTAGAGGAAGGCGACCATATGCCTTGGCTCTCGAGGCCAGACGAGTATCGGGACCTCGTATTGAGTTGGATACAAGAGCGTCATCATTAGAGTAACCTGTACATACTTCCTGTTGTTACAATAGCACATGTATGGATGGATTGCATTATAGGATCGAAGTCATCATTGGAGGAAGGTACCTTGTTAAAGGACTGGATCTTTAGATGGTCAAAAAAACGAAGAATACATGGATGAGGGGACTAACGGCTCCGGACCGAAATCAATGCTGGTGACAAAAGAACGCTGAGGCCGACCTGCCATCCGCAGCATGGTCAGCGACTTTCTTGCAAGGCTCTCGTGGTGCTTACGGTATATGAAGAAGCTAGCGTCCCCAGTATCCAGACTCTTTTCAAATATTTCTTCGTGCATCCGACTCTCTTCCTCCGCTTCTCCCAAATACAACGGTGTATTCCAAGTAAGCCAAAGCGCCGTCGATGTCAGTTGAAGACAGCTAACGCCGGTAAGGAATTCTGGGTTATTTAGTAGCGGAACTCTGAGAACCTGCACTTGTGGCGGTGTCTCAAGGTCGTCCGGAGGCGCAAATGTTGGGTGAACGATAAAAAGACCGAGTTGCTATACAAATGAATGATCAAGATTTGCGTAACACCAACTGTCGCGGAAGGCTTACCGTAATAGCGCTGATCCTGCCGTCCTCATATGCGAGATAAACGGATTCTGCCCGTGTATTCAATTGTATATCAATCATAATGTCGTGAATGTCTTTGACACGACCGTCTATGACCCTCTCAAAGTATGGAACGATAAGAAGCCTTGAAGTCTCAGCACTAAGGATAGCAAGGTGCTGTCCACAAGACGAGACATGAACTAGGGGTCGTTGGTCAGTGAATCCCGCGCCCAATAGATGCTGAGCACCGACCTGCAGAACAATGTTGGTTTTGTGGACTCAAAATCGGAGATGTAGGGTTGACTCTTGACAGGATCGTACTATGACGAACAACTACCCTGTCCGAATTCTTCCATGTCCCTGTAACGAGATCGCTGGCCCGTCGTTCCCGCCAGGTCTTGAATCCGTCAGGGAGGTCCTCCGGAACGACGTAGCCGACACGGAAATACCACGTCCCTCGACGCCAGAGCTGAGTTTGCGTGAGTGCCAGAACACACTCCGCCGTCCTTGGAGATTCATTGTCGCTCGCGGAAGAGCGATGATTGGCGTCGATATCGATGGCTCTACGTCTAAAGACCTTGAGGGTTTTAGTTCCACAAACGAAGGTGTACTTGGGGTTGACTTCGACGTAGCAGATACCTCCGAGCTCGTTCTCGTCAGCTTCTGGTACCTGTGGCTGATGCAGCTGGTACGTTTGTAATAATTGCCAATCGATGTCCGCCAGTTCCTCATCCTCATCTTCATCTTCATCTTCATCTTCATCTTCATCTTCGTCTTCATTTTCGTCCCCATCTTCATCTTCACCATCACCCTCATCTAATACCTCAGAGTCACTTCCTGTAGCCGCTGGATCTTCATTTATCGTCACTACGCCCTGCTCAGAGTTTGAGGGTACTTTCTCGTCTGATACCGGACTCTCGTTCGCTGGTCCCGGCATCTGTGTCTGGATACCATCCATGCGATCCACCAGTTTTCCATTACGAACATCCCATAGAAAAAGGGAGTCATCTCCACCCATAAGCAGCGTTGGGTAAACGAATCGGAAGGCTCTGGTCTGTGCATTCGCAGGAGGACGAAGGAAAGCATGCGGGACGAATTTAAGACGTCCTGCCGACGGATGACTATGCACGGGATGGAGCTGGAGGTTGTCTGGTCGAGATTCTGGCACAACCTCAAATTCATCAGGATCAGGAGCTCCGGGTTCTGTTTCCTCGCTGACCAGACGCCAAACTTCCTTTCCGTCAGCCCCATGGCCGCCGTGCCAGAAAGTGGAACGATCAAAGATCAAGAAGCCCTCTCCATACTCGCAGTGCGCAAGACCACGAACGTAATACTAATGAGGATGTCAGATAATTATCTCAGGACGACAAGCATGGAGTATACGTACAGCTTTCAAGCCCCAGATCACGTTCCCTTCATCTATATCTGCTACCGTCAACCCGCCGGTTAGATGAGTCGTGATATAAAATCTTCGTCTTTCGTCCACTTTTATGCGGTGCACAGAGGAGCCTGATGATCCACAGTCGTAACTCGTGGTGCGGGATGGCCCTTTGCCAAGCCAACTCAAGCGGACCTCGCAAGCGCGACGGCCTTAATCCTTTATTTAGCCGAATCCAATTTTGGTGAAACAAGGATCCACCTACATAGATCTTTCCAGTTATTCGTTCCAGCTAAAAACCTTCTGGAATGTCGGTTGAGCGAAAAAATATCCAGGAAAAGGATCTGGTCATGGGGAATAAGATGTAGGCTTGGATGTGCTGCTGCTTGCCGGTAAACCGTTGCCTCATACTCGTCAATGAAGGTTTTTAATGTACTGGAAGTAGCGCAGCAGGCAGCAATATCAGAAACTGAGAGATGCTTGAGGACTGATAGCAGAAGCTCAGGTGGGAGGTTATGCAACATGGTGGATAGAAGCAAGTGGTCATAGACGGAAAACAGATGACGGTATCCTCATCATTATGTCATACTATATATTCATTCAAATGCCGAATTGAGAAATTTCAGCAGCTCCTGACGCTTAGCATCTCTTTCTTCGTCACCTCTGTCTTTCTTCACTTTCAACTTGATCTAAAAATCTATTAGCATTTGACCAAGTCTCAAGCCTTGGAACACACCTTTTTCCCGGTCAGAACACTGCGCTTCTCTCCATCTCTGGTCTTCCTCCTGGAGGAATGTGACCGTCTATCCTTTCGGCTCTTGCGATCTTTCTTCGTTGCCTTATCCCTCGACTGCGATCTGGACCGCGACCTTCGTCGCTTTCGTTTCCGAGAATGATATGAACTTGATGAACTCGCTGAGGAACTTCGAGACGCTGAAGAGTTTGGAGTCCGCGAGAGGGTGGAACTAGTCCTCGAGAGTGAACGTCCGCGCCGCTGATCAAGCTTTCTCGCAGAATGATCTGGACGACTCGCTTCACCTTCTGTTTCCCTATAGGACGAGTGGCGTGTTCTAACCTCCTTTGAATGAGGTCGTCGGGAGTCGGAACCTGGACTATGGTTCCTGGACGCAGATCTCTTGCCCTCTCGGTCTTCTGCAGGTGATGTGCGCCTGCGCTTGTCGGATCTTGTTTCCTGGTAGGTGTAGTCCTGGTCCCTTGGCCTTCGATGGCGCGACCCCTCATGCCCATGTCTATATTCACTGCGGGCGCTCCTATGTACCTGAATATCACCGCATATCATTTCTTCAGATGTCAGAGGTATATTTGACTTCTCAAGTAGACCAACGTACGGGGTCAGCATCGCGGCGATGCCGATGATTATTGGCCTCTTCCTCGGCGATTTCAGCCCTGAAATCAGCCAGTGCATCTTTATTGCCTCTCCTGCCCTACAAGCAGATTGAGTTCGTTAATTTTATGGCATTTCCTGATGCAATAACCTGGACTCACTCTCTCACTCCTGGATGAATGATGGTCTTGGTCTTCTAAGTTGTCGTCATCGTCCCGATGCCTTCTTTTCTTCCCATACACTGCATTGGTGCGCATTTATCGAAAGCATTTGTTCAGGTATGCGTATATGCAAGTTTCCCAGAAGTTTCGGGCATATCGAGGAGGGTATGAGTTTAACAGCACTTCAGAATCGGTAAAAAAATATTCACCATAGTTGCGGCTTGAGCGATGGTCGCCATCTTCTAATTGCTCTTTGTCTCTAGAGAAATAGCTGGCACTCATAGCGGGCGTAAGAGGCTACGGGGCTGGGTATGTCGTGGACGTTGCACGAAATGGTTGCCGCTTACACACGCACGGCGGAGTTTGATCTAAATTTGAAAATTGAAGCTCCGCATTTGGCGATCAAGCTCCCATGCAGCTGCAACTGCCTCCGTCTTCTGAATCTCCTGGACTAGCACGGTTAGGACACGCACGCAACGACATTCCCGTAGCTACCCCAAGAAGGCTCCTTAGTCAGTCGGGCCCTATCTCGCGTGGCAGTGGCAGAACTCACTATACGTGTATCTCTACAACTCCACTTTTCACAGGCTTCATCAATCCTGTTGGGAACTGTCATCCAAGAATTAGAATAACTGAGATCATGCTGGGTTCTTTCCCCAGCACCACAACCAAGAAGGACTCAACGGAGATCCACTGTCAGGCTTCGATACTTGTTTGGTGCCGTCAATGTCAAACAGCCTTTGTCAAACAACGATGTGGCTTCGAGATCCCACTGGCCGATTTTTTCACGCCGGCATCGGAAGGCTGCTCATCGCATTCTTGTCCTATCACATCCAGTCCGCAACACGATAAAAATGTAGTGAGACGCAACCGGACCAAGTCTATGGTGATTTACACACGAATCAGGCATTACCTCCCGCCTCCAGCAACACATAACCCTCGCTATGGGCTCGTTGCCGTTGGCTGAATCCCGTCTATGTGCTCTCGTCCTTGAAGGCATCCTCTATGGTTTCTATGTCATAACATTTGTTTGCGCAGAGCAGGTTCTCCTTTTCTCACACTTCAAACCAAAACCGGCCAGTGAGCTGAACATTCCTGTCGTCTCTGGGACGATCTGTCTTTTTTTCATGATTTCCGGGCACTTCGCGTTGGGCTTCTACCGGGGCTTCCGTGCCTTCATCTTCTCTCCATTTCTAGATGGAGCGTTTTTGGAGTATACTCATGTTCCTGGATGGCTTAACGTCACGGAGGTTTGTAGCTCGTACTGGTCTCTTCACGCCTAATGCTTAAATGTTGTGACTAGACAGCTTTCATATTGTTTGGAACCGTAGTTGGCAACTGGATACTTGTGAGCTTATGTACTCTTCTTGGACCGAGACCCGTACGTGATAGCTCACCCTTCCATCTGCTAGGTTCATCGCTGCTGGGTATTATGGAATAAATCGTGGAGATGGGTACTTGCCCCATGCATCCTCTGGATCGGCTGCTTCTTTTGCACAATTCGAATAATTATTCTCGAAACGTCCTTCAAGGGAGAAGGCGTATTCAACTCCAAAGAGATCATGCCATATGGAACGAGTTTCTGGGCCGCCTCGATACTAATTAACATCTCCACTACGGGTGATTAACTTTTCTCGCTTGGTCTGCATCTCAATTTGCTCATACCCATTTTCTCCACCAGTCCTGACAGTCCTACGCATATGGCTTATCGAAGAAGCCAACAAACGGTTAGGTTTGCATATCAATGAAAGCAACGAATTCCCCAAGAGCACCCTCCACTACATTATCTGCATCACCGTCGAAACTGGCCTAGCATACACGCTGACCGCAATTGCAACATTCGTCACTTATGTCACCCAAAATAACTCAGTGTATATCATGATATCCATTGTACGTCCACAACTTGCCAACGATCAGCCTTCTAAACAGTATTGTTTGATAGGAACTTTCAGCTATTGGCATGGCTTGTGACTTGATCATCCTGAGGGCTCATCGACGACACAAGAGAATACTTAGGCAGAGGCAGACACTCGACGTGGAATCCAACTTATTTCGGGGTGTGGTGGATACTGTTCCGTTTACTGCAGGATCCATCGAACCAACCACTCCTGCTGAGCCCAAGAACCTTGAGGCGGCAACCAGCGGTACAAGTCGGCCTAGTGGAAAGATCGAAGAAATTCCATATCCATAATGATAAGATTACAAGGAAACTTTAAGTAATAGAAGGACAGTATAAGGATACTGTACAAGTAATAAAAGGACAGTAAGGGGACAATATGCTCGCGTCGGTGCACACCTAATATATACGAGTCATTATGTCGATCATATCTATACATTAATGTCCCACTCGACGTGCGTCTCAAGATCGAGCATGTCGCTATAGAAGTTCTCCTTCCCCCACTCCTGTATTCTCTCGAAGTTTCTGCAAGTGTGCACAATGTCATCCCTCTGGTCACCCATGCCAATCGTCTCATTCCATTGCCACACAATGGGCGTCACATCAGAGAAGCACATCAGGCTTTGTCGAATAGCACCGATGCAGTGACGGAGGTGGACCTTCGAGAGGCGCTGCATATCGGGATAGTCGTCGGGATGAAGAACTTGTCGAATCGTGTCCTATAAAATCAATCAATCAATCTAATTATATGATGAAATTAGATGGCACTGACCAGACAATGTAACTGATGGAATACGTCCAACGAGGTGACAAACCATCCCTCGAGTTCCGGAATAGACCAAGTGGCATTGGACATTTTCCTAACGATTGAAGCTGGGACTTTTGAACCCGCCCCTGAGTGATAGTGACCGAGTTAGTTGAAATGACGAGTGACGACGCAAAGTGCTTACTCACACATGTGAAGCTCTCCCCAAGCCTTGTCCACCTCAGGTGAAGGAAGCTGTTCATATACTGGGACATCCCCTGCGTGCCCCCTCGTGAATTTCTGGAGTTTGTATTCGATATGGTCCTCCGCAGGTGCTACATGCTCAAAACTTTGAGCATTTTAATCTATACGCAGATAGTAGAAACACATACAATAGGTGAGTTGAGGGAACGGGGTTGAAATCATTGGCTTGGATCCACCCCGTGTATAAAGCAGGAATCCATTGAGCAAGACGGAGACGATGAAAAAGCCAAGGAATATACGATGGCCAATATTCCGTCTAGCGGGCTGTAGTGGGTTATTCTCTAGGTCCGTTCCCTTATCGTGCATAGGCAAAGGTACGTATGCAGAGTCAAGCAGCCTAGAGGGCGAGGATGAAAACATGACACCACGTTGACGGCGCCGACGAAAGAAAGGATTGGGGAGGGATGATAGCGGAAGCTTATAGCTACCGTAATGCTACCATTAATCTGTTAGAGCACAGCCGAAGTAATGGTGCGCAGAACAAGGCTGATGCCGTACGCGCACTAGAACTATTTAGTGTGTATTTGGTGTTTCACCAAGGACGCCCTGGTAATAATCACATATGGTGGGTTGTTAATGGTAGGTATTGTCAACTGCGGGATACAGGTAAATCTCCGCAAATCAGATCGTAGGACCGGACTGGACTGGACTCGTGCTAGATGGTGTTGACCAGGGCCAGATGGCGGGAAGGTGTACCACGGGAGTCCCCGAGCGCATCTTCCCATGCCCCCACGCAATGCAGTGCCGGCACTGGTACTGGCGCAGGAATAGTACACAAGAGCGCGGCCGAGGATGCGGAGGTTCCATTTACCTCAGCGAAGTACTCATAGCGCAAGAAAAAACTCCCTATATATTTATACAGTGACCCAATCTTAGTACTGGATCATCTAATACACACCACAGACACTCTCCGTAGCTGGTTCCTCTAGCACCCTGACTAGAAATCAGCGCGATGTCCGACTTCTATTATTGATGGATTTTGCGAGGTTCCATCCCAACTGACAACGCTTGGTGATGTACCCGCCTTATCTGAGGTTTCCTGTGCCAGACCCAGTGAAACTCGCACTGTGATGATCGTCGGTGCAACTCCCTGCCCTTGAGCATTAGATGAGTCCTCGTCATAAAAGCATGCACACACACCGTAATGGGCACGAGAACAGCCTGGGAATACCCCTGTCTGAAGTCCTTTTGAGCGAAGAACGGAATGAAGATGATCAAAGTTAATGCATAGATGGCAGCAGATTCAGTGATAATTTTAATGACGCCCTTGTAGCGGTTCATTGTCAAAGTTCGGCGGGATACCGAGATGATGCGATAGATGATCAGGCAGGTTGAGAAGATGGTGCTCATCAATGAGAGACAGAAGTAGATAATGCCAGGTTCCGTGAACTTGGCCCGATTTGAAGTCGAAAGGCGACCTGGCGCCCGGGGTGTAATCTGGTATGCCAGACTAAAGGCACAGAAAACTGTTCCCGGACATTATCAGCTGTTCCTTTGTATAGTATCCATCACTTACTTGTTCCAACGGTAGTAGTTACAAGGGGGAGAATGGGCGCACGCCAATCACGATCCCAAACGACCCAACATCTCCAGATCTACAACCGGAGGCATGAGTGGATGTCCCCAAATCTCATATGGCAACACCACTCACCAATACACAATCAGCGATCAATGTCATTAGAGCCAGCGAGAGACTTGACAGGATGGTTGACCAAGTGGGTTGGTGTAAGAAGGACTGTAGGACCGTATCTGCGGTTGTGCCATCTACCACAAATGCCCGCCTGACCATGTCCCACCTACAGGCTAGGTGAAGTACAGAAAGGGTGTAAAGAACCGTAGTTATTGCAAGCATATATCTATAGCCGCTGTAGCGTCTGCTCTGTTCTCTTGAAACTATCAGGCATGCAGGAAGTTAACTGGACTGGCTTTGACTCCACAACAATCCTACCCACGTATAAGCCATAGAGTAAATGCGAATATCGCTGTGTATACACCTGTATGGTACATATAGTTAGTCTCTTGCCACAGGCACCCGCGTATCAAGACACACACCATTAGCGAAACTCTCTAGGAGTGTCATTCCCAATCCAATGTCTCTTATTGTGAAAGAAAGTCTTGATGTAGTTGGGGCTATCACAGTTCTAGAGGACAAGGATTCCATCACAGGTATAGAGGCTGAGTTTAGTCGTGGGGGAGGAGAGGGGAGAGCTCTCCGTCCTAGCGAGAAGTTATCATTACTATGACACTGGCTGAAACAAACCAATTGACAAGCACGTTCGGCCGCCATGACACGAACAAGTATATTTAGAGATAAGTTGGATACAAATCAGAATGACGGTGTTCGTGCCTTAAAAGTCTTCTTGATTGACCGGGGGCCTGCCCCTGGTCATCTTGACACGAGCTTGAAGCAAAGTCAAGTTCCTCTCGGCTCCTTGGACTTGTTCATTTAATCCTCATCTGCTCGGATATCTGGCGCATAACTGAACCTCTAAGCAGAGGGGAGAGCCGCAATCGAACAAGGTCGCTGATGCCCGTTACATTGACAGGAACGCCAACCCCTGTTCTTTGGGGGATAAACAATGCGGTCGGCCAGGAAGATATGGTTGGACGTACCGTCCAAAACTCTTTATATCGAAGCCCTGATTTCACTTCGGCGACATGGTTCCAGGAACATATCCATCGGGTACCCTGTGATCCCAAGAATTGGTTAACGCGGGTATGGCTGTGTATGGTGGCAAATAGGTGCCTTGGCGTCAATAACAAGCTCGCCCGGGTCCCTCATCATTCCTTAGCCCGTTTGAGGTCTCTCCATCTAGGGTGTTTCAGGAGGGCGTGCTTAGACTCGACCTTGTAGACTAACCTGCAGGACTATGTCACCTTTAATCTACTCCTACAAACCTCTCGCAAGTACGAGTGACGCAGAAGATGACAAACCTGTGGACCCCGATAAATCACACCACCAAAAATGCCGGCGTTGGCTCCTCGTATTTGCATTGGTCGCATCGTTCGCTGGAAACTTGGCTTCATTGGCACTTTGGGTGTGGTGTGGCAAGCATGGATGCTCGGTCTACTGTCCAGGGCTAACAGATAACAGCAAGTGATCGTTGAGACGATGTCAATTCTTCTAATCCATATAACTCTTTACAGGTCCCGCAAGAGGAGTGTTGAAATATAAAACCCTGGATTTCAACCGTGAATTGATCGATATAGTATATGAACAAGACCCATCGCCAACAGTGGACACAGCATGGAGAGAGCTCTATGAATGTGAGTCATGCTTCCCTCAGTGAATATTGAAGGCTCGTTGACCTCTCGAGTCTTCAGTCTCAGGTTCTACCTTGCCCGGACAAGAGAAAATACCATCTTTCAACGAGACTTTGGAATTTGTCAGGAAGAAGGGGAGTAGAATCCGCATGCTTGATGTTTTCCATCAGCTTCATTGCTTGGTATGAGTTATTTCTTTCAACGGTGGTAAAACTCAACAATACTAGGATATGGTCCGACAAGCCCTCTACCCCCACCACTATAGCCATTCCATTGATCCGGGTCATGTTACACACTGCATAAACTCTGTGAGACAGTCCATTATGTGTATGGTCGATGTTAGCGTCGTTTCTTGGGAATGGAGCCAAGAGCTGGATGCTTTGATTGAGAGCGAGGGAAACATGCATGTGTGCCGAGACTTCGATGGGATAAAGGAATGGGCACTAGAAAACCATTTCGATCGACAATTTATCGAATGATTTGTCCGGTAATGAGAATATGTATATACGCCTCTATGCCCGAAAATGACATTCTAATTTCCTGGATTAAGTTGGTTGATGGTTCTTCTTCCTGCCAGCGATTTCCAGCCTCTGTCGTAATCAACTCAACGATTAAGATGGGCTGTGGGAGACCTGAGGGACTCCCACTTTGATGTTCTCTGGATTTACCAAAAGCTGGGATTTCGCTGGTGCGATGCTCCTGAAGCGAATTCATCGGACAGGTCCGCCTCTCCGGTCCGACGAGTAACAGACATACGCAGTGGCGCGTGCTCTTGTTACCAAACCATTTCACCGACTTCTCGAGCGACTATAACTTGTTCCAAATAGGCTAGATCTTATCACTACTAGAGTTATGCTATCCGCATGTGATGGCAAGATAGTAATCAGGTTTATGAGCCTGGTGCCTTGGGGGAGATCGCGTCACAAGTATGGCAATTACATCTATCGATCATTGACTCTCTTTGTGAGGTATTGCCTTCGTTATGTAACTCCTGGGTCTCTTGTCCCCATAAGTCGAGAGGCACAAGACTCCACTGCTATAAAGCGAAGATCGAATTGAGTTACGCAGAGCAGATCGGACCTCCCCCTTAACTTTCATCACCAGTTTTCCGTAACATGAAATCAAATGCTTGGTCTATGCTTGTTATCATCCTTGCTTGGGCACACGCTGTACTCTCTTCGCCTACGCCGATATCTTCCCGCGACAGACATGGTAGGCTTCAATCTGCTCAGCTCAATCACTGTCACTCACTATGGTTCCTCAGCGGAAGGTATTGACCAGTCTCCTGCCGGTACCACTACACCAGGGGCTGTAATCCCCAGGAAGAAAATGGGCTGGCCGTTTAGGTTTTACGACGATGAATAGTCCTGCTGTCTTAATCTACTGGGGGGG
>MU151348.1:5921-41610 GCA_015584085.1 Macrolepiota fuliginosa MF-IS2
GACCGCCCTCGGTGCCAATGCAGCACTTTCTAGCCTTCAACAACAAACTGGCAACTGGGGTTCCAACCCCACGAACGTCGGTTTTTTCTACTACAAACCTTCCGGCCTTCCAGCAAATCCCGCCCTCATTGTAGCGATACACTACTGCCAGGGCACTGCTCAAGCCTATTTCACTGGAACGCAGTACGCCAACCTAGCTGACCAGTATAAATTCGTTGTCATCTACCCCAACGCCCCTGACCCAGGAGGATGCTGGGATGTCCACACCAATGCTACGCTCACGCACAACGCTGGTGGAGATTCCTTGGCTATTGCCAACATGGCTCGTTACGCTATCTCGACCTGGGGAGTTGATTCGTCACGCGTCTTCATGACTGGAACGTCCTCCGGTGCCATGATGACCAACGTTCTCGCTGGAGCATACCCAGATATATTTAAAGCAGGCTCTGCATTTGCTGGTGTTCCGGACGGATGCTTCGCCGGCCCAGATTTATGGAACAATGCTTGTGCTACCGGACAAATTACAGAGACTGCACAGCAATGGGTAGGTGCATGGCATTAAAGTGTCCGACCTCCACTAATATTTCTCACTCCTAGGGTGACTTGGTTCGCTCTGCATACCCAGGCTACACCGGCTCTCGACCCAAGTTGCAAATCTGGCAGGGAACACTGTAAGAAAAAAAATACACTTTTCTTCTATCGGTTTCGTAGAATATTGACTGTACTCCTACGGTCTACAGTGACACTACCCTCAACTACCACAACTTTGGCGAAGGTATCAAGCAATGGACCAATATTTTCGGCTATAGCACAACCCCGACTTCGACTCAACAGAACTCGCCCGTGTCTGGCTGGACTCGCAGCATCTACGGGCCTAACTTCCAGGCCATCAGTGCTGCTGGTATAGACCATAACATTCCAGTCCAAGCCAATGATGTTCTCAACTGGTTCGGAATCACCGGGGGAGGAGGATCTCCGCCTCCTTCGAGCTCACCCAACCCTACAACCACACCCAACCCTACAACCACACCCAACCCTACGACCCCACTTCCCACTACAACGCCCGGTAATGGGGCAACTCAGGCCCACTGGGGCCAATGTGGCGGGTGCGCAGCATTCCTTGGTTTCGGTTTCATAATACCCAAGCCCACTGACCCATTTTGTCATTTATAGAACTGGATGGGCTGGGCCTTTCGTTTGTGCTTCTCCGTATACTTGTCAGGTTATCAATGCCTATTATTCTCAGGTGCGTACTTCCTCCTTGGCACGATCTTTCGCATGAAAACTGATTGTGGGTATAGTGCCTGTGAAATTGGCATATTCCACGGTCAACCTAAGACGGAAACGGGAACAAGAAGGGCGTTAGGAAGATTGTTTTCGAGTATTCATAGTTCATTCTGTGTTGCGTATCCATGATGTGAGAAAAGTGTTCTGCATCGTGGTGTACTTCGAACTACTGTGTTAAAAATACAAGTCTTGAAGTTCACTGATTATTTTTATTCCGCACATAAACCCCCGCTTTCTTGAACACATCTACAAGCGACTTTGTCGCATGCAGAGCCTGCAAATCATCTGAACCTCCCAGCGACTTCCCACGGACGATAATGTTAGGAAATGTGGAGTGATGAGTAAGACGGGTGAGAAGCGCTTTAAGGACATTCCAGTCGTCTGTTCACACTTCAGAATGCGCAGCACTTCGATGAGAAGAGTGTCATACCTCTTAGATCAACTTCTATGACTTTGACTGGTGGCTCAAGGTCATATGTAGCCAGTAGGTTCTTGGCCTTCTTGGAATACCTAAGGAACCGGGTTCAAGGTCAGACGTGGATAAACCGCATGATCCCTGAGAAGTGGTACACACGGGCAATAAGTCTATCCATATCAAACCACAGACGTCAGTCGCCGAGGAATTCACGTAGTCTCGGGTAGGCCACACACCTTACTAAATACAACAACAGGGAATTCTGTATTCAATCTTTTCATTTCCTTATCCCAATTGAGGTTTTTGCTCCCGGCGGCGTAGACGTCCAGGGTGATCGGTTTCGTCGGATCCAGTTCCACCTTGTTGGTCAACACATGCTGGGACTCATCCGAATCCCCGGTAACAAGATGGAGCAAGCCGTAAATTTCATCAACACTGACTTTCTTCGTACTGAAGGCCTGTGCGATTCTGGCGCGTGAAGAGGTCATGATGCCTGTGTCTTTCCAGGATTCTGGAAGTTCCCATGAGAAACCGAAGGACCAGGCGAGCGCCAATAGCACGCAAAAGAGGACAAAGAGGCGGGCTGACGTGCGACGGAGGAGCGACATGCGAGCGTGCACAAGCGATGACCAGGCGGAGACTCGAAGAGAACGTTTGGTGTGATTTTATGTAACGGGTGGAAGTGACAACCGTTGGTTAAAAATACGCTTGTCGTGACAGGGCCACTTGTTGGCCTCGGTGGTGTATCTGTCTTTATCTTTGAGCCATTTGTTCACCGTGGCTTTGAGCTTTGTCATAATGACATGGAGCTTGTCGTAGAGTCGTGAGGTCGTGTATTCTGCGTTTTAATTCCCAACCCACGAGAAGTGTCCCCTCAAACCCCTTTTTAATGTAAACCCACTAGCGTTTCGATATGGAAAATAGTGATGCCGATATTTCCGATATTTATTTTTATCCCGTTTTACGATGGGAAAGCCACGATTGGTTGATCGACTGTACTCCCGACAGGTTAAGCCCCCGTCATCTCGGGCAACATGACTGAAAAAGAACAGTCTTTCCCTAAGGTCGAATATGTTCTTTTCGACATGGACGGTACGCCGCTTCCATTACCATCTACCTCACCATCCCATCGGTTCTTATCTGTGTTTCCAGGCCTCATGATAGATTCAGAGAAAATATACACCGATGTGACGAGTTAGTCTCACGTTGTGCTCAGCAAGTTTGGGTGATCGTAAAACTTGAGTGCTGCTGAATAGATGAGATTCTTGCGGCATATAGAAAAGAAATGACCTGGGATATCAAAGCTGGCTGCATGGGTAAACGTGAGTTTCGAACTCGATCCCACCGCCACTTGTGGTTGAAACTTTTCCTTACTCAGCGGAACGCCAGGCTGCCGAGTACTTGTTATCGTTTTTCACGGATATAAATCTGACCCTCGAGGACTACCTGACACAGCGGAATAAACTACAAGACGAGAGATGGCCGACAGTCACTCTTCTCCCTGGTGTCAAGAAGCTGGTTCATCACCTGAAGGCTCACAATATCCCCATTGCAATCGCTACTGGATCTCGTAGACGAAACTACGAGATGAAAACGGGTCATCTTCAAGACGTCTTTGGGTGTTTCGAGGGCAAAGTGATATGCGGGGATGACACTTACCATGCAGCAAGGGGCAAACCAGCTCCCGATATCTTCATCATCGCAGCGGGGAAACTACTATCTCGGAACGTCGGTCCTATTGAAGGTTTCATTACGGAAGAGCAATGGGAAGAACGGAGAAAGGGTCTTATCTTTGAAGATGGTTTGCCTGGAATGCAAGCGGGAAAGAGAGCGGGGATGTCAGGTTCGTGTGGGCTATTCTGGTGTCTGATTGACGATTAAATGTAGTTTCCTCTCCCAGTCGTGTGGGTACCTGATAACAACCTTTTGGGCGTCGGCTATTCGGGGGAGGAGAGAGCCGATCAAATGTTGAAGTCTCTCCAGGATTTCGTTCCAGAAGATTGGGGTCTACCACCATACCCCCCCAATGGATCTGTTTGACACTTCTATTGTCGGGTCGCTTATCACCCAGGTGTTTACTTTGATTAAAATCTCAGATATGCTGCACAATGTTTAACCACATACTTAGACCCCCGAGTCGGATGATAGTCGCGTAGAACCACTTCATTCCACAGTACAACGCATCGTAAATCCATCGTTGCTATTCTTTGTTCTTGTGAAGGAAAGTGCCACTCCTAAACTACAGGCGAAGGTACAATTTCGCTGCCAGAGTCTTGGCATCTTAATGATCGGACATTGTGAATCGCCACTCCCTGTCTGTGCCACTCCTGATCAATCTAGCATAAACGATGGAACCGCATGATTCAAGTACTACGCCTTCGTAACTCGGGGACTTTCTTCTCACTCCAGTGGTTTCCTGCGGTGCCGCATCCTTGGCCCCAGGTCCTGAACGCCTTGGGAGAGTCGCACAAAATTAGAAAAAATACTGGAAGACGGGTATACCAATCACTCGTCTTGCCATAAAACTGGATCAGAAGCTAGTTAAGTTATTTGTGTGTGGCTACCTGTTCTTTATAAATGATGTTCGAATGCCCAGACGTGCCAGCTTTTTTGAGATGTGTGGCTTATCGTGGAGGTTTGTTCGTAAAAGTGGCCCGAACCACACGGCCGAACCAGTGGGTATTGTTGCAACCCTGCTTGATAATCGAGTTAACCTGACGTTTTGTCCTGACAGTGTCAAACAACTGTCTGATGCCAGACTCCTGTCGGCTGCCACAAGAGCAAGTGGAAGTAATTATATAGCGGGATCTGCCTTCGTGGTGGATGTATCGTGGTCTGTTCCATCTAGTAATCTATTCGGTGACCTACTAAGTCATGTCTCTAACTTCTCCATGAATCTAGTAGGTAAAACCCATCGTCTGCCTCACGCGCCCACCACCTGAAGATCAACGTGATCTGCACATACTTGTTTAGGACCTATGACTCTCCAACATTCATCAAATGGATAAGGGGTATCAAGTCCCGGGGTTCGCGCTTTATTCGCTGGGATTGAAAAAGTTGGTCGTACCTCACTGATATGGTTTCCTTCCATACCTGCCTCGACGATCGGGATCGACATTTGGGTCGTTCATGACAAGTGGTAGGTGCCTAATGTCCTTTTTTGACGCCAGTGTTACCTAGGGTTCCTTTTCTACGTGATATCCCTGGTAACGCGCCCTTATTAGCGATAATGCGGCGGCAGTCTTGTCAACAATATGGCTAACATCTATTTTCCCGTCCCCCTTGTGCTGCCACACCACCTGCGTCATATCCGCGGTGGGAAGTATTATTGTTTGAACGTTCTTTTTCAGGCTTCCCCTGGTCTGTCGCGGTCACGTAAAAGTCACCGCCACTTATCCTCGTTTATCAGACGAAAGAGGTGTCATCAATACGCAGGGCTCCAACCTGGCCAGAAAACCTGACATGGATGAAAGCCGATGTCTATTGAGCGGCCACTGTCAACTTTGGCGCAAGAGGCGAAACTTACGTTGAACTTCAGGTCACGAATGAACCACATCTTCGGCTACAGAGGCAAACTGTAAATACCTATGAAGTTGTTTACACATTGGGGAATTGCGGCATTCTTATCAAACATACACAAACTACCACACGGCGCGGAGTGATTCCTATTCGGACGAACCAGATTTGAATAAGGCTCGTTGGTGGTATGACCCATGGCCGTTAGTGTTTTTGATGCTGGTTAGAACCACCACTCTTCGAATGCTGAGGTCACGACCTATTTGGCTTCGGGTGCGCAAGTTGATGTTGTTTACTGCTCCGGCTCGATAGGCTTTCCAGGATTCTCATGATAGTTCTGCCAAGGGTCAAACCTCGAAGTTTCTTAGACATTGCTTCCTTCTTCCGTCAACGGCACCAAGGCTAGCTCCATTTTACCTTCGCTAACGCCGGGAGCTCGGCGTATCTCTCTCCCCAAACATCTTTCTCTGTTGTCTAAGCTCCAATAACCGAAGTCCCGACTCGCAATCTTGTAATGGTTGCGAAAGCAACCGACCGATATCTAACTGTCATTCTCATCATCCAAAGACAAAACCTAAAAGTTCGGCTGTCGTGGCGAGGAACCTACTCACGCGATTCGTTACCGGGCTGCCCTACTATTTAGCCCTACCCCATTTGACGATGAATATAACCGTTTTAATTTATTGATCAGGTAAGATGAGGGCATCGATCGACCACTGCTTCATGGGACCTCATGGGACACACAACAGGGTTATCGAAACCCTAGAGCTGCTGACGAGCCCATAGAGTTTCTCTGAGGTCCACTTTGGGTCCGGCGGCGCATACTCGGCAAAAGCAATGGGCTATCTGATGGCGTCAACCGAAGCGTCCGACGGAGTAGGCTACGCCACCGTGATGTTCGATAGACATAGATATCACCAGCGGATTATCAAACGGGGCGTTGTTCCCGCTATGTTACGGCTTTTATGACGCAGTGTTTCCGGATTATCCTTTAATTACCCAAAACTAGTGATTTCAGACATAACTTGAGAAAATGCAGGGCCAAAATTTCAGGCGCTGTGAGTCTTCTACCGTATGATCTCACCGATGCCGTAGGCACGGCTACCCGATGCGGAGGAGAGCCAGGATCAATGATATCAATGACTGATGTCACTTACCATGTATGTAAGACCATCTACAAGGCTACACAGTGATTATAAGGGTGGAGTGATGTTGTATAGGTCACTTGAACTCGAGGTGTTGTAATGTGTACACGGTTAGGGTGTAATGGGCATAGGTTTTGGCCTACAAACTCTAAAGATAACATGCGCGTGTGTGCAATTACATTCGTTTGTCCCTACTCCGGCTTTCCAACTTGACTGCTCCTTCCTTGACGTGAGGCATTTCAATTGGAGAATTCCTACCAACACATCCCTTCATCCCTGGCCGCAAACCAGTAGGGTTGGTTCTGCTGGTTCGACCGCGACTCTCAGCTCGAATTTGCCGGCGGACTTCTTCAACCCCGGTTGGGTTTGGTGGTTTGGCTTCGGAATGATGAGTGTTGCTGCGCTTCCCTCGAACACAAGGGAGCGGTGGACGTGTGACCTTCCTTGGGGTTGGGCCAGGATTGTTGTTGATGACACGGAGCCGACCACGCGGATTCGGTATAAGAACCTTCTCGTAGGAAGTAGAAGTAGACATTTGACGGGTTTCATTGTACTGAGGAACGCCCGCTATATTGGTACGCGAATGGGATTGGGAGGCCGTAATCGCTATGGTAGAAGGTTCGAGCTGTCTTTCGAGAGAGGCCCGTAGGTTATGACTAGGCATATGGTTCTTTGTCACCTTGAGGTGGCTTATCGGGACGACGGCTTTTATGGGTGCCAAGCTGGGAGTAGGATCCAAACTTGGAGCGCAACCTTGGCCCACGGAAGCAACGGGTACAGTAACCAGTAGCATAGTAGGAGGGCAAGAAACCTGAGAGGCCGAATCAGATGTTGTTAAATCCCTTACATTATTCGTGCCGCCCAAAGTTTTCGAATGTATTGTAGGTGGAGTGGTTGCGGAGGTAAGTGGCATGCTTTTATTGGCCAGGCTCTTGGAGTGTGTTGCTCCCTCTGTTGTCAGGGCTGTTCGTTGGGGCAATGGATTCGCTGGAGGGGAGTAGATTCTGGCTCTGGGCTTGACTGGTGTCAAAGTGGATTCTCGTTCTTTTTTGGTCGGTTGCGTTGCCACCCGGTTCTGGTGATCGGTGGAAGAAATGTTATATTTTCGCGGAAGGATGGGCGTAGTCATTGTTGTGTCCAGTAGTACCGTGGCGTCTCCCGGGGAGGAATTCAAAGGAATAGATTGCTTAATCCCATGATCAATAGGGAACCCAGTGTCGCTATCGGGTTTTGCTTGATAGGCAGTTTCAGTCGAGAGGTCATAGACTCGACCTAGCATCATCGATACTGAAGATTGGATAAGTGTACTCTCCTCCACGATAGTTGAGTTATCCACACTGCAGGGACTGCCGATGCTGGGATTAGGGACGGTGTTACGACTGGACTCAGATAGAATAGACATTTCGAGCGATCCAAGGCTTCCGCTGCTAAACGTGGCGCAGAGACGTTCTACAGATTGCAGGACTTGGGTAGTCGCCGAAGATATCCGATGAGTAGTATCTGGGGTTGAATGCGTGCCCGCCGAAAGGTAGGGTTCGCAGAAGGAAGGAAATTCAGAGGGCTTGAAAGGGTCATCTTCCTTGTCAACGTGGGGACTGTCCGCAAACAAGTGGACCTTGACAGGTGCAGAGGCATGCTTCCGCGGGTCGGTTTCCTAACACGAATATGTGAGCATGTATTGACAACACAAACGTACAACTGACAATACGAGGCATGACGAAGCCGTGTCTCTTTGCGGAGGCTTGCGTCTCTGTGTTCGTAGATCCACGAAAGGTAATCCGGCGCATGTGCTTGGTATAGCATTTACTACGTGTCGGAGGAATCGGTGCTTTTAATCCATCGGAACAGGAAGATCGAACGTCCGGCGCAGGCGTCCTTTTGTGTTCCGGATATTCTGGGGAAACATAAACTATGAGAGGAAGACTGGTTACAGAAGAGCTGCAGGAATCCGGAGAACCTTGGATCCAGGAATGATCGGATGTATTACTAGTAGCGAGTCCCGAGTGGGGGTCCAGAGCAGCATTACGGTTGACAACCTCCAAGGCACCAGAGAAAATAGTTCTATCGGGTGATTGGGACACGGCCTGCGCCTTCCAAAAGCAAGCGAGCCTCTCCATGTCATTAAGATCCTTGCGAGTTTTCAAATTCAGATTCAGAATTGCAGCATTTGGCCGAGGATCTTGAAAATGATCAAAAAGAGACAGAAGAATATTTGACCAGGGAGAATCCTTGTCTCGAGCAGCGGACTGGATAGCTTCAATGAGTGCCCTGTCTGGGCTGCGACCTTGTTCTAGGCCAGTCTGAGCATCGCCAATTACTTTTGGGTCACAGAGTTGCCCCTCTGCCAAAATGCGAACGAATCTATGATAATCAGCCAGTCGCCTTTCGAGGTGGGAGATCCTCTCCTTGTCGGCACGAGCGAGGCGGGAGGCAACCTCATCGTCGTTCGCATATTCAAGCGCCGCGTGTAAAATCGCGATTTCGGTCAGGAGGAATTTAACAGTGAGCCGTAGATCGTCTCTGTTTCCCCGAAGAAAGGCATTTTCTGCTTCGAGGATGAATATTTGTCGTTTGGCCAGAGAAATTTGAGCATATAGGGCAGCCACGGGAGGGGGTAGAGTTTCCGTATGGCCGGGTAATAGTCCGAGTATAGTTGTAGAGAAAAAATGAGGAGAGACTGGGATGCGACAAGCCAGCTTGTCAAGTTCGCTGTGAGATGCTGAAAGACGGAAAGAAACCATTGTTAGTTGCGCAGCCACAGACAGAGATATGATATCAGTATGCTTAGTCAGTCACTGTTCCAGAAGGTGCGCTCGCGCAGCTTTCTTTCTCAGTAACCACCATGAGCACTTATCCAGTTCCACCACCATCCTACGGCACTACGCGTGGGCGGCGGGAAGAAGCTGAGGTCGAGGAGCCTCTCTTAGGAAGCTCCAGCAGGGCAGGGCCTGGGGGCTTCTACGACCAACCAGCCGCAGGTGAACTGCCAGACGATTTCAAGGTTTGGGAATCCTGCTAAGCGCTCGACTGTCCTGACCATCTTCTAGTACGGTGTTTCTGTTTCTGAGAGCTCTGTCGAGATCAGGAATGCTTTCGTCCGCAAGGTCTACACCATTCTCTGTGAGTACCTCAGTTGCCACCCTTACCATGTCTTTACTTACGTACTCGGCAGTGTGTCAGATTGTGCGTACGGACGTTTTAGGCTGAGATTTGCAGTCCTGACAATATCAATATACAACAGGTCGCCACATGCATTGTTGGAGGTGTAATCTCCCAGTCCCAACAGGCCATCTTCTGGGTTCAGACACAGTCAGTTCATTCCCATCTTGATCGTTTTGTGTTAGGTTCTGATGGTCTCTTGCAGTGTCTGGTCCTTCTATGTTCCTCTCTTCGGTACTCTTGTCAACCTCGGACTTCTATACTGGAAGCGCCACTCCCCTCCCTGGAATTTCATCCTCCTCTCTACGTTCACAGTGATGGAAGCCTTCACTCTTGGTATAGTCGTTGCCTTCTATGACAATGTCTTGGTTCTTCAGGCGCTGTGAGTTATCTCGTGGCTCCAAGTGGCATTTCAATCTCATTTGCTTGCCAGGCTCATCACTCTTGGTGTTTTCCTTGGTTTAACCCTCTTTACATTGCAATCTAAGTATGACTTCTCCGGGATGGGCCCTTTCCTCTTCGGCGCCCTCATGGCTCTTGTTATGACGGGATTCGTCGGCATATTCCTCCCCTTCGGTCGTACCATGGACCTCATTTTTGCTATTGGCGGCTGCCTCATCTTCAGTGGTTACGTAGTCTATGACACCTATACGATCAATAGGCGTTTGTCGCCCGATGAGTACATCATGGGTGCCATCAGTTTGTATCTCGAGTAGGTGGATTTTGCTAGTCTGTCTCTACTTGTGCTGAAAACCATACCTTCTCTCATAGTTTTATCAACCTTTGTGAGTGCTCCACACACTTCATTTGGGTTTTCAGCTCATACTTGTAACAGTCCTCAACATCTTGCGACTCCTCAACAATATCCAGGAGCGTTAAAGTTTAGGGAGGCCTCTCGTTTCGATCGCTGCTGCTATGACTAGTTTGTACTTGTAAATTATATTCTTGCTGTTGCTTCAGATCTCCTTGATAGTATCCTTTGATTATGATAGCGCTTGGGTTAAACCCTTTTGCAACCTTCAGGTTTTGATCGGCGCAACTTCAGCTTGGTGCCAGTGGGTACTACTTCAAGGCCTCAGGCTTCAAGCCCACCTATTCGGTGCACTACCTGTTTCCTTATTCGTGGAGGTTGCGCGAGAGTGACCATGGATCGCTCATTAGACATTTGTGTTCAGTCCAATTGGAGGGTCTCGAAATACCGGATTTAGAAAAACACGGACGACTTTTACATCCTCCGCACGGAGCGACATCACTCTCAACAAACTGTAGTATCACACTTCTTTTTCAGGGTTAACTCATGATTAATTGACGCACTGATCCTTCTGCTTCACTTACAGGTGGTATCTGTAAAAACAGCCTGATCTTTCATTATATAACAGTCTCACTGATGCCGCGGTTGTGAAGCAATCCTCCAGGATCAACCCAGGTGACCAGGTCCATTAATCCTACTCTTTGGAGTAGGACAAAAGGACGCCTATTCCATTTTCTCTCGTGCCTTCCTAATGCGCATCCCGCATAGATAGGGTATTAGTCATTATCTCTTCAATTAAGCACCGAAGTACTCTGTTATGCGGTACATGTAACTTTCGTAGCGAGAAGAGTGAGCGAGGACTAGATATTCCCCAAAACATGGGTTATCTACGAATGAACAGTCCTGCATGAATCTAGACGTCCACACCCAGTGGGACAAACATGGGATCATATAAGCCTAATGCCATCCCCTGTTGACCAGTTAAATATGCCTCCTTCAGATGGGCCGATACTGGGTCCGCGATACTCTTCAGCGCAGAAAGAATCGCATTTGCCGTCTTTTGTAAACTCCACAAACTGACTGTTTTGATGCGTTGTCGGTTCATGTTCGCTTGACTGACGTGGTAAGCCATCGCATCATACGTCTGTGAAATATGGATCAGAGAAACGCATGGGCCCAAGGACGTGGAGAAATATACCTTCATGGAAATCTCATCCATCAGTCCGGCTGCAGAAGAAAAACTCAGTTATGATACTGGCGGAGATATGTTAAATAATACATACTCTCCCACATCTGTGGAAGGTGGTTGTTAGGCCATTGTTTTACCATGACATTACAGGTACTCACAGTCCAGGCACCATCGAAATCGCTCAGATTCTTCACAATCCGGCAACGAATCGGCACCAAGGTTCGATTAGCACTGTACATCAAAACTTGCTCAGCACAGAAATATAAGGGCAGAGAGAGGGAGATACAAACTTCATGAACGCAACAATAGGCCTGATGAACGCGTTGTTGACATAACTCAGATCGTTCGTGAAAATCGGGACAGCAGTCTTCAGATCACGGAACCTCAAGTCAATGTCAATCACAACCTTCAGTCCCCCCTCTCCACCAGATCCAGTACCATCTTTCCCACCAGTGTATGACTCGTCTTCAGGCACACTCAGCGGCGGCCTCGCAAGTTCACGCTGTCCAGGTATGCGCTTCAATTCCGAGTTGTTATTTCTCTCACTGTTAAGTGACGAGATGGCATCTGCGATGTCACCAATAATAGCATTAAAGGGGAGGTCTTCGTGGGGGTCACGGGGGAACTTGATATCGAGGACTGCGTCAACTTTTCCCGACGTTATCCAGGAGATAGGGCCTTCCATGGTGGTTGAATTTTGGAGATGGTCAATGTTGACGCCGTCGATGCGGATCCGGCTCTGTGATTGTATCTAGGTAAGATGAACGTCAGAAGATGAGATTATGAAGAAGGATGTACCATGCGAGCCCATTCGCCATCTTCTAGATCCTTCTCTGTCGTTCGTCCAATGCTCTGCGGCTTATGGAGGCTGAAGAGACAGTTGTCAAATTGCCCCACGACGTTCTCTGCACGCAAGAAGTCATAGAACAACCACCGCTTCCTGAATTGTCGCATATCTGCCCGGAAAATCGAAGCGGTGTAGGGACGGAACCCTCCAGGTTGATAGACGGTGACTAGCACATCTTCCAGTTGTAGGGACTCCAACTCAAAATCTCCAGGAAGAGATTTATGTCGAAATAAGGCAGGGTCAAGAGGGTTATCTGGATCCCAATAGACATTCCGTCGGTCTGTATGTGCATCAGTGAACTGGAGGCAGTCGAACATAGTGAAAACGCGCACCTAACACTCCACGAACGCCTCTAACAACCGCATCTTCTACAAGCCCTTTCCCATCCAACCATCTCCAAAGTGAAAGCGTAACATCGACAGAGTCAATCGTCAAATCAAATAGCGACATATTCAAGTCTTCTTCATCCAACGCGATGGGTACGGCAGCTTCATCCTCGTCGTCACCAAACTGGTGATACCCGGGGTGGTTGCTAACGTCATACCCTACTGCTGTCAAGTGTTCGTTCTCTTCTCGCTGGCGGAGTCGTCTGTTTATGGGCTCGGGCGGTCGACGGGAGACGTAGACGTTCTTGAACGAGATGCGGGATTCGCGCCATTTGGGAACGATTGCGGATTCGAAGATGATCGTAACACCCGTTTCGGCAGTGAGATAGTCGCTGATTGCGCGTGCAACATAGTCTTCGGGAAAAATTAGTCGGCTGTCATTTTTAATGAAAAATGGGGGCGTCTTACGCTGAAGTCGCAAACTGTTCGTAATAGCAAAAATCATAGAAAAGAATGTCGTCCTGCAACAATGGTTATAATCACATAACAGTATACTGAATGAATTACTCACGTCCCGATCAGAATCCATATCGTCTGGCTCATAAGGAACCAAGTAACAAACGCCGAGATATCATCCGCGTTGAACTTGCGAAACGACTTGATGGTGAACCACTTGAACCGAATCTTCAACCGTTGCCAAAAGCCCGTTGCCACACCCAGAAAATCGTCACGCGTGGGGCGGTGAGGGTGTGGTAGGGACATAGCGAGCCGTCGGAAGAAACGAGAATAATCTTCTAGATATTTCGGGGGATTCATAGGGTCAATAGGTTGGTTCGACTGTTCTAGTGATGGACGGGGTTGTTGCGATAGCGTCGAGGACGCCAATGATTTCTGAGCATTGTCGGGAGAGTCAAAACATGGGCATGGACGGTTAGGGTCTTGTTTTGGTATTGGCAGCTCCTCGGGATCAGAGGACGAATGTTGGGGTGATCGCGTGTCGCGTGGTCCAGAATTGTCGTGTGCACGGCCTGCATTCATCCACACCGCACCCGCGTGCATCCATCGTGTAATCCCAGGACATATTCGAAAGTTAAGTCCAACGCTGGATGAAGGTATCTGGATACCGAGCAGACGCATACCCACCGATCCATGTTGCACCCCGAGCTGCGGTTGCCGTCGTAGCTGACCCATACTCGAGGCGAAGTGCGCCTCTTTCGAATATGAGTGCGTCCACATCCTCCTGTGATATATCGCACTCCTAGGCAGTGTACCATCCCAATGGTATGTTTTCGAAGTGTTCGGACATGTCAACGCGGTTGTTTGACCTCGGAAAAAATTTCTAATGACACTGTAGCGGTCCAGGGCAGCACAATCGAACTGTGCCGTTGAACGAGGCAAAGCTGAAAGGGCCCTACTACAATGTACAGAGAGGGGAGGCATGGTAGTGGATGGGAGGAATGGGGTTGTGGGCGCCGACCAAGGACGTCATGGATGTTCTGGCTATACATGGCAGATATTGCCTTATTAAGAATAGCATATAGCCGAATCATAAAATACTGTGACCATCCGAGTACATATACATAGCAAAAAAGGTTGGTCGTTTTTATATCAACTGAACAACTGCATCTCTGCACACTTCCTGTCTACCTTCATACAAAAACTGCAGTGCTAGTCAGCCCAGTACCTCATGACTAGAAACAAATGAAACTCACGCATCCGCATTTTTTAATATTCGGCAAGTTAAACACTCCTTTCCATCGGCATAAGATTTACACCCACATGACTTGTAGGAATCCATATATAAGGTTTTTGGTCCTGGGGCCCTGCGTAGACTTGCAGATAGGACACCAACAACCCTCCTCGTCTTGCCATCAGCATCCGTCACAGTACGCGCGAGTGGTGACGGCTTTTTGACCTGTCCAGATATCACTCGAGCGGGCCTCAATGGCGAGGCACTCGAACGCTGGCCTACGATCGATGGCTTTGTGGGCTTCGGCTGTGGATTTGTGGTAGATTTTAACATGCTTGCAGAAGGTAGTGTGGGTGGAGGCAGTAAATTTGGTTCCGTCATAATAGAATCAGGGGTTGGTTCCATAGGTTCATCTGGCAGTAGGCATGGTCCCGCTACCTCCGGCAAAACCGTCGATCGCTGGGATTTATCTTGTGCCATATCTACGTGTACATGCTTGTCGCTTTCTGTCTTGGAAAAATGGTTCAAGTTTTCAATAGGAATGGAATCAGCCGATTCAGCAGTATGTTTGTCAAGATTTGGAACGAGGGGCGTGGTTTGTTGTGTTGGGAAAGAGACTAGTGGTAATGATATCAACGGTGGAGTGGGTGTTGGCGGAGGCGTGATTGGTAAGGATACAGCCTGGGACGAAGAGGTCGGGCAACGCAGCACATCCTCCGGCAGTACTCTTTGGGTGGATGCGGATAAAATGGATACAGAAAGAATTGGCGGATCGTTGGCCGATGTAGGAGTAATTGGTGAAATAATACCCGAGGTGGATGTTGGTATGATCCGCGAACGGGAAATAGGCGTTGGTTTGGACGCAGTTGATGTCAGAGCGATTATGTTTGGTGGTGTCAATTTCTGTGGAGTTGCGCCCGGCGCATCTGGTGGAGGGGATAACGAAATGGTCATCTGCTTCGGTGCTTGGGAGCTATGTTCAACCAGTTTCGACGTGAGCATGGGAGGAAAATCTGTTTTTTCCTGGACCCATTTTGTATCTTTGGCATTCGTTAGGTGTATTGTGTGCCGATTCACTATCGATCCCAAGGAACTTGTTTTCGCCGCCACCGGCTTTGAAACTCGCTGAATCATAACTGGCTCCTGTGTCAATGCGCTCGAGTTTGGGGTAGTCGCGGCCGGGTTTGACGCGGCTAATTTATTTAGCGCCAATGAATTTGAACTAGACGTGATCAGCTTGGGTGGAGGAAGCAGAAGCTTTGTGGGCCTAGATGCCTGTGGTGAAACAGCAGCTGACGACGTCGTAGTGCCTGAATTGGCCTTTATCTTGGATATACGAGGAAGCTTATGTAGAGCTTCCGAGGAAAGTGGTGGTCTGGGTTCCGTAACCTCAGGTACTGGTGAAGGTATTAGTTGATTTGTTTGCGGAGAGATTGACCTCGAAGTCATATTTTGTGAAAGCATTCCGAGTTTGGGTTTCGAGCCTTCGATTTGGTTTGAAACTGAGGGGAAGCTCGAGGCCGGTCTATCCGTGGTGGGCTGGGAATGTGTTTGAGGGTCCTGATTTCGGCTGGACCCCACAGGAGCAGAAACAGTCGGGGAAATAGGTCTTGTTCTAGGGTCTTTCGTTTGAAAGGACGAAGGAACTGATGTTTTTATCGAGATCATATGGGGTCTTGGACGTGGATCCGTCGTGGTAGTTGAGGCAGGTATCGAGTCCCTCAAAAGGATAGGTCGTCGACGAGGGTCTTTGGTAAGCTTGAAAGCTTGCGCCTTGGGCGTCATTTGTGTGGCGTCAACGGAAGGAGGAGGGGAAGGAGGAGGGAGTCGAAGGGGAAGAGTTTGACGCATACCAGCCCGCGACCGCTGAAGTTTTTGGCTTTCACTGAAAAGAATGAAAGAAGGAAGTAAATTGACGCGTCTCAGGAGACGTAATTAGCGCGATTATTCACCTTAAATATTGGTTACCATTTCTGGACATCGGCAAAATGGGTGCATTATCATGTCGGCGAGAAGCTGAAGCCATGGCTACTTCGCAGCGTAGAGGTTTAATAGGGAGGGATGATACGCCCATTTTTGGGGAGGGACTGTTTTATGTGCTCAGTTGAGGGGTACTAGTCCAAGACATGCGGGTTCAGAAACAAGCTAAGGGAATTGGAAAAGGTTGCGCCACCTACATATGGTAGTGTCAATGCTCGCTTAAGGCTCGATATGTCAGGGAAGGGAACGCGTTGAGGGGAAGATAGGTCGGTGTTTATATATGAAACATGTTGAGATAGGACAAAGAGGGCAGAAACATTTGTGGGAGGCACTGGGTTCCTGATATCGCGCGTGCCAACTTCGCCGAGATCCATCGTCATTTATGACAAGCCAAATAGGCTGGTGCATATATATTCCGCGGGGGGCCGTCGTTCAGAATGGAGGGCAATTAAATATGGAGTTGCATTCAATGCTGGTTTCCCAAGTTCCTTGCAGCAATTGCACTGACGATAATTGACGTCTTGTGGTGAGGTAATGGCCAGAACAACCATGACGCTAGTGGTCTCCGCATTGCTCTCAGAAACTTGAGATAAATGGAATCTGGAATGAGGAAGAATGAGTCTTCTGGCGGGAGGAAAGTATTTGCGAGTGTTAGAAACCAAGGGATATGAGATCAACGTCCGCTGCCAAAGTCCAACTGCTATCCTTCACGTCACCCTTCTACTCGTGAAAGTCAGTGATGCCTATCGGTAGACGCAACAAAGTCAAGGGTGTTCAGTTCACCATTATGGTCGTTGGTCCGTACTCAGTTTTTGCTAATCTTAGTGTCCACTTACCACCACTCGAATTCAGGTGCCTCGGGCACTGGACGAACCACTTTTGTGAACACCCTATGCGACTCGAATTTGTTGCCTCATAAGGTCTGCGATAGCCCAGAGACCGCCCACCAAGAGGAGGGCATAAGGATTCGACCCGTTGACGTTGGTGAGCGCCGTCGTCATGTTGCTGCCATGTTCACTCACGATCCCTGAACGTCTCAGAACTCGACGAGGATGGTATTCGCATTGCCCTCACCATTGTTGATACCCCAGGGTTCGGCGACAACATCAACAACGAGGCCTCGTACGTTTTTATTCTTTCAGTACCTCGTTTGCCCCCTCACCATATGTCGTTTCGATTAGATTCCAGGAAATTATGAGCTACCTCGAACGTCAATACGACGATATTCTTGCTGAACAATCACGCATCAGGCGTAACCCTCGTTTCAAGGACAACCGAGTCCACGCCTTGCTGTACTTTATTCCTCCTACCGGACACGCGTATGCTTCTATCTCCGCCTTTCTTACGTCCAAAGCCCTCATCTATCAACTTTCTAGGCTTCGGGAGATGGATATCGAGCTCATGCGAAGGCTTTCTCCCCGCGTCAACGTGATTCCCGCCATTGGAAAGGCAGATACCCTCACTCCAAGAGAGCTCAAGGCTTTCAAGCAGAGGGTATGTTATCACGGTTTCCCGTTCCCTGTTGGTGTTGACACAACAAACAATCTAGATTATGGAGGACATTGATCACTATGATATCCCTATCTACAACTTCCCCTATGATCCTGAGGAAGATGATGAAGAGACTATTCAGGATAACATGGAGCTTCGCGTAAGCGACACCAACCTCGATCGAAGGAGAACCGAGCTAATCAAAGTGATAGGCTCTCCTTCCTTTTGCAGTTGTCGGCTCGGAAGAGGAAGTTGATATTGATGGCGAACCTGTCCGAGCCAGAGTATACCCTTGGGGCCTCGTTGAAGTCGACAATCCTCGCCATTCTGATTTCGTTAGGCTACGGGGTGCTATCCTTGGGTAAGGGTTGTGTTCAGCGGTTTTGGCGGTTAACTGAAGCACCTTTCTCAGGTCTCACCTCGGTGACCTCAAGGCTTTGACTGAAGATGTCCTCTACGAGACCTACCGTACCGAGAAGTTGTCGAAGAGCATCAACGAGTCTCAGTACGTTTTACGTGAAAAACGCCAAAGAGATATACTCACCCTATGCATCTAGGGAATCAGAATTCCATCCTGAAGACCTTGCCAACCAGAGCGTTATCATCAAAGAAGAACAATTGCGCAAGGAGCAAGAGAGGGTTCGTACTACCCGGGAAACCTTCGAGCACCCTCAAACTGATTTTCATTAATTTGCTTAGATCCGTGAATATGAAGTGAGGGCACAACACGAGATCAGCCTCATGAAACAACAGCTCTCAGCCAAAGAAGAAGCTCTTAGGTTAGACTATTCCTATCTACTCTCCTGCACACTGCTGATCGCAGGCTCCCCAGGACCCTCGAAGCGCGTACATTCTCTCAACCCGGCTCTCCTTACTAATTTGCACCCCACACGTGCCCGACCACGATTCACGGTTTCGGTCTGCTCCTGAGGAAGCGAAGTCGCAGACAACTCTAGTTTCTCTGCCTTTTGTGGCATATACCCAATACAGATACTTAGAGATATTTTTATGTTGTCTTATCCCATTGGATTCTGTTGTTGTTACCCTATCTTGAACTGTTATATCCTCGCAATGTCCAGTACTCTTGTAAACTCACCAACGGCGGCTAAAATCTGCTTGTGAGAAAGGGTAAAGACGGAAGCGGAATGAGTTTACCACGGGACAGGGTCATCGAAAGTAGACGCGTTCTGTTAATGTCACGATGAACTTCACTGGCTCATGCCTCCTCCAAGGCTCGACGATGACGAGCTCGAGCAAATCCGGTGGGTATCTAATTCAACACACATACGCGCCTCGTTTTGACTAGTACTTTGTAGTCGCTATGAAGACTTCACTACAATAGGTAGGGCTCTTGCCATTGATGTACACAATGCTGTCATCACTCACAAACTCCCCTATGGTCCAGATTGGATCCAGGACTCGATGCTGGAGCGGAATAGGCGATTGAAAGATGCTAGAGAGATGTATGCTCTACGGCGAGGCCCAAGGGAACGAATAACTCTCCCCTGGCTATGGGGTCAGGTTCGAAAGGCAGTAAGCACGGGACAGAGTTGGTTCGTCGTCAGCCTGGTCGGTGCGTCCCCTCCATACGAAATCCCCTCCACGTCATTACTGGCGCCTGACCTGTCGTACGTGCTTGTGTTCCAGGTGTGTGTATAGGCATAAACGCGGCCATAATATCGATCGTCACCGAATGGCTCTCGGATATCAAAATGGGCTACTGCTCGGATGGGTGGTGGTTGAACCAGCAGTTTTGTTGCTGGGAGATTGAGGGTGAGGAAGTGGATGGGTGTGAGTCGTGGAGACCCTGGAGCACGGTGACCTTCGCGAGGTGGATTATATTCATTATGTTCGCTGTGAGTGTGTTCGGGTTCTAAGCTTCTGTTGCTGTTCGGAAGTGCAAGAGAGCTTATGCTATTGTTCAGTCTACATTTGCATTTATTGCCTCGCATCTGGTGAGAAACCTTGCGAGATATGCGGCCGGTTCTGGTATCTCCGAGATCAAGTGTATTCTAGCAGGGTTCGTTATGCAAGGATTCCTGGGCTTTGCAACGTTCTTTATCAAGAGCATTACTTTGGTGCGTCTCCCTCTTCTTTCAAATACGTGTCGTCATATTCATTTGTCGGAAATTGCGCCCGCAGCCTTTGGTTATTGCGTCTGGTTTATCTGTTGGAAAAGAAGGACCTTCGGTACATGTTGCGTGTTGTATTGGGTGGCTTGTGGCAGGGATGTTCGAAAAGTTCTCTCGCAGTCAGAGTCAGCTCCGTCCCTTGCTTTGTGTGGATGAATTCAATGCTAATTGAATCCCTTGACAGGTAAAACGCGCGAAATCATCACCGCAGCGAGTGCCGCTGGTGTCGCTGTCGCTTTCGGTTCACCGATTGGGGGTGTACTGTTCTCTATCGAAGTCTGTTGCACTGTCTTAAAAATGCCTCATACTCGCTAGCTCATGATTCTCTTGTTAATATTCAGGAGATGAGCCATACTTTCAGTATCAAGACCATGTGGCGGAGCTTCTTCTGCGCACTCATGGCAACCTTCACACTTTCCGTACGTGCTCCGTCTCTCTTTCGCCATTGATAAATGAGTCTCACGGAGCCTGGAACTGCAGGCTATGAATCCATTCAGAACCGGGAAACTTGTACTTTTCCAGGTGACCTATGACCGTGATTGGCACTTCTTTGAGGTCATCTTCTTTGTTGTCCTTGGTATCTTTGGGGTGCGTGCGAAACCACTTAACTTCGCCTCCTATCCTCGTCCTACGCTCAAGATCAATCATATTCAAACTCTATTTATTTGAACTTTGTAGGGTCTTTATGGCGCATTCGTTGTCAAATTTAACCTTCAGGTCGCTGCATTCCGTCGGAAACACTTAGCGAATCATGGAGTTGCCGAAGCTGTGACACTCGCTACGCTAACAGCATTGATCGGTTATTACAACCGGTTCTTGCGCCTCGATATGACGTCGAGTATGGCAATTTTGTTTCGAGAATGCGAAGGCGGGGGTAACGTTTACAATTTATGCCAGTAAGCGGCTTATACCCATAAATCCGAGGGTTTGATTTTCTAATCGCGATCTGCTCCTCAGATCTTCTGCTCAATGGCGCATCTCGAATTCGTTATTCCTCGCCACCGTGATACGGATGGGGCTGGTGGTGATTACATACGGGTGCAAAGTACCGGCTGGTATTTTTGTACCTTCCATGGCTATCGGCGCTACATTTGGGAGAATGGTTGGAATTCTAGTGAAAGCTTTACATCAGTACGTTCGTGATGTTGACGTGGAGTGGCAGATATATCAAATTCTCGTTTCTAGAGCGCACCCACATTCAGGCATCTTCAAATTTTGCACCCCAGATGTACCGTGTATAACACCAGGCACCTACGCCTTCCTGGGTGCTGCGGCAGCTCTGAGGTGGGTGCTCTACCGGGATCATTGCTATCACTATAGCTTCTGATTGATGTATCTCAAACAGTGGAGTGATGAGAATTACCGTTACCGTCGTGGTCATTATGTTTGAACTGACTGGGGCTCTGACATATATTCTCCCCACCATGGTGATCGCACCCTTGCTCCTTGACGTACTGGAGCTTATTTTTAATTAGATCGTTCTGCTGGTTACCAAGGCTGTCGGTGATTTTCTTGGCACGAATGGCATTGCGGATGAGATGATACGATTCAATGGCTTCCCGTTCCTAGAGAAAGAGGACCATGCGTATAATGTCACCGGTGAGTTCGATGTCTGCCTCGAGAGGCCCCTAACTGACCTTATTCGCCGCAGTATCAAAAGTGATGCGAAAGGACCTCCACACGATACCCGACACCGGAATGTGTGTCAAGGATATTGGTGAGTCGCTGTTACGGGCCGATATGAAACGA
Organism: Macrolepiota fuliginosa MF-IS2; assembly: GCA_015584085.1. NCBI lineage: Eukaryota > Fungi > Basidiomycota > Agaricomycetes > Agaricales > Agaricaceae > Macrolepiota > Macrolepiota fuliginosa. Next base: position 27,599 of record MU151348.1, read on the forward strand.
CTTTTAACACCGGAAATGAAGAGGCGCTCATGGCGTCAGCAGACGTGAAGGGCTTCCCTGTGGTGGCCGCCGCCGATGGGCCTAAAAAATTTATAGGCTTCATCGACCGAACTGAAATACGTTACGTGCTCGGTGGGTTTAATTTATTGCGAATTCCAGAAGATTGACACCAATGCTGTAAGCAGAGCGGGTACGCAATTCACGAGAGATCCACTGGGATACACCATGTATATTTTCTCCACCTGATTCGGACACGGAACCCATTGATATGGATCCAAATCCATCCCTTGGGGTCGAAGAAGAGTTTCAAGAAGGTTTTTTCGCCTCAACTCTATCGGAACACGGGATCAATTTCTCACCATGGGTCAATCGAGTATGTCACTAACCAAGCCAAAAAAACCAGTTATAGTCCTAACGTAAAACCGCAGATACCGATGACAGTATCTCCACAGCTCCCACTAGAGATTGTAATGCAACTATTCAAGCGAATGGGGTATGTTTATAGCTGTATAATGATATGGGACCATAACCTCATTCGGCCGTCTTAGACCCCGCGTGATCCTCGTTGAGGACCATGGGATCTTGGTAGGATTGGTCACCGTGAAGGACGTATTGCGGTTCATCGCTACTGAAAAACCTGATCATGGGCCTTCATGGGACGAGCGTGGGGGACTTGATGGGTTGCTAGAAGAGGCATGGACATGGGCGAGTGGTGCTGTATATAGAACAATATCCTGGAGCAGGAGGCTACTGCGGTAAAGAATCGTAAATTTGTTATCTAATAGGTGCAGTGGACCCAGACCCTGGTCCCCCAGATCGGTGCAACAGCCCCAACGGCATGAGAACGTCGGGGTGGTTGCCATTTATAACCGCAAATCTTCGGCCAAGCTCAGCAAGTGGTGACAGGTGGAGCTGGCTTATGGGATCTATCAAACAGCTGAAAACACAATCGCCAGATGCTATATAATTATTAAACGGTGTATATCAGGTGTATATAGATTCACCCTTTCTACAGACGCCCCCTCTCGTACCTCTTCCTTCTACTGCTCTGTCCCGATGTCGATATCCACTGAGAGTGAGAGGCAACGATATGCCCAAGAGCTGGCAGCGTATACTCTCCGACAATTCGCAGCTGCACGTTCGTCCGTTGATCAGACTGGACCTGCTGCAACCCCCTCGGCGTCACCTCAACGGGATCAACGACGAACGCCCAACAAAGCACCGGGGACCCTGGGTGGTGTGTGTTCAGACCCTTCATCTTTATCTCGCGGAATGATTAAGACATGGCCAGAGATCTTGGAAACTACAAGGCCCTGACGTTCTCCATGTCCGGACAGGCTGACAAGCGGCAGGGACTGAAAAAGAGATTCTACATGTGAGTCGTCCCTTGGACACATCTTGAGTCGTCCCCGTAAATAACCCATGACATGCCCAGCCTTTGACAGGTGTACCAAGTATGATTATCTCTATGTCATGCGGCGGCATTTTTCCGATGAGATGTGCGCCAAATCCCAGTCGCTAGCCCTTCTCTGCTATATATACGTACCAATGGTGGTCGTTGAGGTTTCTGTGGTTTGGTAAACAGATCCAAGGCTTGGCAATAATCCCTCACCTCCTCTCAGTGCACGCTCACAAATACTCACTATCGACTTTCTATACCCCAATTCTTTTCAAAAGCGTTGGGCTTGCCTGACCGTCTGTAGCCGATAGCCACCTTGCTTACGTGTAGTCAACGATACCGGTGTTTTTCCTTCTATGGGTCTGTTGTCATCATCCTCCTTACAATATATGTTGACTTTCCTCCCAACAAATCAGAGGTCGCGCTTCTAATCAATAGAACGTTTGCCGTTCGCCGGCAGTGAATGTAAAGTCACATTATTGACTCGGGTGCATGGCCATGCTTTAATATATGACGTCTGCTCCGGTTGAAACTTCAGGTGTGGTCTCGATGCGTGGGAAATCGAGCGGTCTGCATCAAAAAGGGACTGACGATCGCTTCGCTACATTTGGAACTGTCTGGACTGTTCAGCCCTAGGAGACTTTGGACCGGATAAGCGAGAAGAAACGACAGTGGGGTTGAGAGTCACGATCACGGATGAGGTAGAAATATACCTTATGCGTGGTAAAGGTGGCAATGTAGATTGTTCGGCCCCCGACTGTTTTCTCCACTGCTCCTGCTGGGGGATAGTATTATCCGTTTCCCGTGTCCATAATTTGATTGGTGGTATATCAAGAGCCAATGGGGTGCGCTAACCCAATCACTGTTGTCTTGAAACTGTTTAAATAAGTCCTCGATCAACCTGAATTTCGGCCAATGGTGGTTGAACAGATCCGATTATCATCATTGGAATGGCGGCTACAACATGCGTCGTATGAGGGGCTCCCTCGGTGACTAACCACACCTTGACACCTGTGCGAGGCCCAACACTCCAGCCCCTCGTTACTCCTCCATGGCGTCATCCCCGTGGGTATTTTGTTGACCATTTGCCTGGACAGTGCGGCCCTGTTCCGTCCACAGACGCGACCATTTGGGATAGACACGCTTGTATAATGACATGCAAACCGTATCCATCTGGTTGATTGGTCCATCAAAGTGAGCTTTGAAGTATCCATGGGTGCCGAGAGATTCGCGTATGTGGCCCGTTCTACCGTGTTTCGTGTGAAGCTGGATCGGCTTGAAGTATAGTATATCATCTGTGGAGTGGATGAGACGTTAGGGGTAGTGCATAAGACAGGGAAGAGGGATTGACGGCCGAAAACGAGGTCGAGAAGGGTGGAGAACCATTCCATGATGCAATCCCAAGGTTGGGAAATTATGGAAGAGCCAAGCCCCTGTAAACACCAAGAGACACGTACCAGCATTAAAGAACATGTACCGGACTGTTGCGGTCTTTTTGTGGACCTTGAACGGGTGACCAGTGAGGATGATTCTCTTGGAGATGATGCGTGTAGTATCTGGGCTCAAGAAGCTACCCATAGCCACAAGGTGTGGAGCTATAGAACAATTCAACAGAAATGAATCAGTAAACTCGGCATGCCGTGCCCCCCACATTGGCTCGAGGATGAAACACGATGCATCTACGCTCGCCCCATAATTCCAACCCCGTTTTATTTTGGTCGAGCCAATGGCGGGGTGGTGAAAAACGAGGCTAACCTTGTAGATCTGAGGTCTCCCGAAGCAGAAGACAAGGTTGGGTGCCATAGACAATAGGGCCATAAGTCGTCGCCACATTTGTTATCCCGTGACGGAAGTAGCGCTCGAACTTGTGGACATTGTTTGCGCCCTTGCCGCCCCCTCGGGTATGCTGGCTATAAACTGGGTTTATAGTGAAACGGCGGGGTCCAACGCACAGGATCACAGGGTCCTAGGTTTGAGTTAGAAAGATAGTTTGAAGGATTAGGGGGAAAGCGGCGACCTTTGACCTCACAGAACCATTGTACTCTGTGTTCCTTTGGACCGTAAAATGCAGAACAGACTTCTTATGCTCGTGCTGGAACAGTGAGAACAGGGTTATGGGAGCTCGAGCAGCAGCATCTTGTGGTACGTCCCGGATATGAATGGTCACCCTTGTACCTGGCTGAGTGAAATGGGGTCAGGCTGAGTCAGAGTCAAGCAAGGCGAAGACCAACCTCGACGATGTTGGTCTCCTCCTCTGCCCTTCGGCGCACACTTCGTTCCGTGCGTTTGAAGTCTTCAAACTGGAATATCCGCGCATAATCTCGTGGTAGATTCTCATATGGATCCCATGGGCTCGTTCGGAACGAGCGCATACCACGGTATCGCTGGAACCGTGTCCGAGCGGGAGCGTCTTGTGGGGTGTCGATCTCGTCAGGGAATTGGAGGTCATCCTCTTCTTCTCGCTTGCGGTTCCGCCACTTCGTCAACCTGGTAAGCGCGCGCATGCGTACATCATTCACAGTCGTGAAGAGTTTGGCTGGGTACGTACTGTCGCTCCTCTTCCTCAAGGTCTAGATCCTCGAAGTCAACATCTCGTCGGCTCTCCACGTCCATATCCTTGTCCTCATCAACGACAAGGTCCACCATTTCTTCCTCCTCTTCCTCCCCCTCTTCTCTCATCTCGCGGTCGCTCCCCTCTCCGTCCCCTCCGTCCTCTCCATCTGTCTCGTCCACAATCCATGCTGCCTGATACTCGCTCATGCCCTTCGGTATCCGTTTCACGACTTTTGGTGTCGTTCCTGTTGGCGCATCGGGTAATGAATTTTGGATACCGTCATGGGCAGCATTCATTTCTTCCTCTGTTGGCCATGTCTGTTCATTAGCCAGGTCGTCTGGATCATTACTTGACACCAGTGAGTCGGCCTCTTCGGCATCGGGTTCCGCAATCAGACTTGGTTCAATATCCATTCCACCGGCCTTTCCATGGTGGCGGGGGACAGGTGCGGACAAGATCTAATAAAGCAGGCCAGTAACGTCAACGCCATCATGTAGTTGAGGATTGTTCAACCCACTTTGGATATCTGATAATCACCAAAATTGGGCAAATGCACCAGCCTATTAGCAGACAATGCAGCTCCCCTAACGATACCCGTCACTTTCAACGTCCCATCTTCCCATTCCACGGCCTCTCCAAGTACCCACGTCCTTCCATCTCTCCACCGGGGATCTCCAGGTTTACCCTCAGACAAGGCACGTAATACGTTTATTTTGTCTGAGCCCGCATGTAAATCATATACCCTCGTTTGTGATGGGACGAAATATTGCATGAAGGATAACAGAGACTTGAGGATACCGGAACGAGATTTCGGGTCAATCGATGCATCGGGTGTAACGACACTGACGACTTCCGGTAGGCCTTGGGCTTGGAGGGAACGGAGGAGCGTGTCGCCCCATGTATTGACTTCGACAGTGGGGGAGAGAGCAAAGATGACGTAGTCTGCGACTTTGCAAGCATCTAGCGCATCGTAAAAGTTTCTGTAAAGTACCGGACGGAATTGAAGTGACGTCTTGAATCGGTCGGCCCTGGAAGAGATATTAATTCTGTGTAAGATAGAAGTTTCGTATCGGGACGTACTTCATCTTCCACAATCCATCCTGTGGACACTCCTCCGCAGAGACCTCCAACGATTCCGCAAGCGCAACAATCGTATCCCTTGGGCTCACGTCCTCAGTCAATGGAATAACCGCTACAATTCGAGGTGCTCCGTCTACACCGCTAAAAATTCTTGTAGCAGACACAATCGCACCGCGCTTCTTGGACTGGGCCTGTTTTGCATTGTTTCGCCTATTTAATCGCAGTTGAGCTGCTGCGTTATTTGAAGTAGGGGCCTTTGGGGAAGTGCGCGCGATTTTGCCTGGTATTCGGAGCGCTTTAATCGATACTGGACGCGGGTTTTAAGATCAAGCAAACACACCCTTCGCAGCGTCTTTTAATGATCTTCGAGTTGCATGTTTCGATTTGAATACTTTATTTTGCTGGTGTAGTAGCACATCAGTCCCAACGCTTGGTAATAGCCGAGGCGCTCCTCATACCTGCTTGAGTGTGGACCTGTGGTGGAAGGAGGTCTCAACCATAGTCTTTGTCGTTATCTTCAGATTCTGGCGTTGTGCAAGACAAGATAAATGCACTACGGCGCCAGTTGAACCATAAATGAGTTATCTGTGATCGCGTTCCTAAAATTTGTGAGTTACCCGATAGGGTCGTCGCTTCTTCACGTGGGTACTACGGTCAAGATGTTTACTGATTATGCGTATGGAATGTATGACGTGTCTAATATACAAATGCAGCAGGATGGAGCACGGTTACAGGATATCAAGGTTTAGCATGGGAAAAGGAAAACAAATAAAACGTTCAAAGTCGTGGGGAACTCAATGAAATATACAACAAATAATTAATAACCATCAAATGAGTAATTCCAGTGTCCAGTTGCGGGTGAAAACAACCACTAGGGATCCGAGGTGAGGGTGGGGGGATTAGCTTGAACTTGATGGCCAAGAAGCCTGAGGGACATGTTGCATTGTGCTGTACAACGAACCATTCACGCTGCTTGATACAGAGGAAACTGATGCAATGGCGGGAGGTATCGGTGGACGAGGGGATTTTGATGGTGAACCACTGGCGGATGGTGGGTGAAGGCTTCCAATGGTGAAGTCTGATGAGTCTCTATTGGCATGAGGATGTGTTGGAGACGAACCTGGCGTCCTGAGAGCCACTGGCTGCAGATGTATTGTGATTTGTGCTGTCAGCGGTAATCTTTAGGAAACCAGCTTGCACCAAGAAGTCCCATATTCGACTAGTCTTATTGACGTCGATCTTGACCAGGTCACGGGCTTCTCGTCGACGGAGCTTGCCTCCCCGACGGGCATACTCTCGCACGAGAGTTTCTTTGATGACAAGGTAGGGTTTGGGGAGAATGCGGAGCTGGGAACAGAGCGTTTGCTCTGCAGGCGTCAGTAGGTGTAATGAGGGACTGTTGGCGAGGTTGAGGGGAGCGGCTGCAGCAAACATGAGGGGCATTTTCAGAGGTTGGAATACTCAAACTTACGGGGTCGACGGACAGCTGGAGCTGTCGTTCCTGGTAATCGTGGTGTTGGTTCACGGGAATTGCGGTCATCAGAATCACCAAAGGATGCCAGACTAGACCGCCGAGGATCGGGTCCAGAGGATTGTCTTCCACTGCTGCGGTATTGACTCCGGTCGTGATCGCGAGCTGCGGCTTTAACTTGAGTCTAACGAGGCAAAGATCAGGAGGTGAAAAAAGCGGCATCAACATCTTGACGCACCCGCTTGGCTAAATCATGCTCATATTTGTCGATATCGGCCGCCGTAGACAATCCGAGGCGACGATAATGCTGGAGTTCCTGTATGCGCTTTCGTAGAATCGCTTCATCTAAAATAAGAGTCTTTAGTCCTCATCTCAGATTGGCTAGCAGAGTCTCAGCATACAGAGCATATCCGCAGCAAAAGCCTCATAGTCTTCGGCCGTTTGCAGTCTGGCGAATGGCCGTAGGCGGTGAAGAATTTCACGCTCCTCTCTTGGCCTCTTTTTGTCTGTTGCTTGCATCTAAGGAGAGGGTTAAACACATATAATGATCGTACTCATCAACAATACCTTTTTGTATTCAAGAAGCCCACGTTCAAACATCACGGCCTTGCTTTCATGTCGTTTTTCAACCCGTTGTGCGTACATCTCCAGCAATGTCAATTTGAACGTCAGCGAGTCGTTCGTCTCGTAGGGTGGTGGCAGCGTTGGCTCCTCCGCTTCCTCCTCCTCTCCAGTGCCATTTGCCATCGTAACATCCTCTGACTTTAGGTTCTTCTTTACGTCCCCGTTCATGTGGTAACCATTAATGGTTCCATTTGTTTGTGGTGCAGGGGGGCCTTTGCCGGGTGGCAGAGATTTCGAAGCGGGAGGGACAACGAAACCAGTCCTCCGCTCCTCTGCCAGCTTTGCACGGGCACGAACGTCGGGGTCTAGTTCATCCTCGGTAATCTGGTCACCTCCCCATTCTAAACATACTCCAAACTCTAGATCCTTGACGAGATCTTCGGCATCATTGTCTAGTTCGTGTTCGAATTCGAGACGCCCCGGTAGGAAGGTAGCGATTTCGTGCACGCCAGGAGCAGAAGTGGGTGCCACCTTTTGTTCCGGTGGGGCTACCGGGTTCATGTCCGCTATTCGCCGGCGCTTGCGCTCCTGAAATTCTTCGGGATCCACGTCGAAATGCAAGTCCATTCGCTATCGAATCGTCAATTCTCATCAATGAGTAGATAGGCTGGCCGTCCGTACTGGTAATGGCCAATCTGGTGAATTGACATAGACAGACTTGTAGTGCTCCTCCACCTCTTTCTTGGTTCTCGTGCCCAGATGCTCTGCGATTCTTTTCCAGTTACCCACACCATGTTGGGCCAAACCGGTAATCAAAAGTAGCTCCCTGTATGCACGTTGAAACCTTGTCCATGCACTCCGACCACGATGGGGGGACTCACTCATCGGCGCCCCAGTCTTCCGTGAATATTGGGTACGAATTCATCTCCTGTGGTATGGTCATGTCCCGGCCTGACTCGGGAATAAGAAGGAAGGACTGACAATGACGCGGTAAGGATGCCATCTCTTATGCTTCTTGAACTCCTTCCCAGCACAAAAACACGGCGGACAGATATCGACCCCCTCGTCATCGGCAACGCACTCGGGATCCGCACATTTGATGCGGACAGTGTGGGTGAGGTCACATGCGCATGCATCGCACTCGTACTGCACACCAGGCTCGTTAACAGCTGCGCAATGCACAAGAACACATGGCGCATTAACATCTGCGCATTGCATAGAAAAGACATGGAAATTACTTTGTACTTCGTCGGGAAGATGTTGGGGTCTCCGCTGGGTAACGGTCATTTGTCCGACGAGATGTGCAGTCCAGGGCTTGTCTCCGGATACAGCTACACGATGATATTAATACCGGACGCGATTGATAGAAAGTTATGGACCTGATGGTAGGTCGTTAAGTCGAAAGCAAGGGGAAGTCGGGCCGGGCGATTTCAGGCCAAAATGGAAGGCGGGCGGGTATCGCCTGTCTTGAGCACGCAAAGGACAGCGCGGCGCGCGTATGGGTCGTTGTGCAAAGCAGTATTAGACCGGCAGTTCTGTCGTCGCCGCCGTCGGCGTCGGTGTGTGAGTCGTTTGGGGTGATGAGTAGCGTTGTTTGTCTCTATTTGTTTTCGAGGGCGAAGACTCCCGACGATGGATTCTCTATATAGCCCGTCAGCCCTCCCAATAGACTACATACACTCATCATGCGAACTTGCATCTCTCTTGGCGATATCTCTAGCATCACCTGTGATCTCGTTTCTTCTGCCCACCCTAGCGCACTTGGTATCCTCTCCTCTCTCCCCACAATACAGGGGGCCACTAGACTTGCCATTTTCTACTCTTCTGCTTCTGTCTTCAGCTCTCAATGGTCCGCCGCCAAGCAACAGATCTGTCTCCTCCAAGCCGAGAATACTACCCTGAGGGATGCTGTTCAGTCTCTTACAACTAAGAATGATACTCTGGCTACAGAAAATAAGACACTTCGCGACGACAAAGAGGCTCTCTGCACTCATAACCAGGATCTTTCGGCGAATCATGCTCTGTTGAAAGAAGAGAAGAACAAACTTGTCAACGAACTCCGGGCTGAACGACTCCAAAGCGTTGTCCGTGTCCAGGCGGCTTGCGAGGAGAGGAGCAGAATCTTGAATCTTGAACAGGCCGCCAAACAACGCGACGCATTTATTTATGCCATGATTGATATCGAACTGCACCAGCCCGTTCTCAAAGATGCTTATGGAAACGTGGAGAAAGGCCATGCGGCTGACGAATCCCTTATTCAAGCCATTCGGTCCGCTGCAGACAAACCGGGTTCCCCTTGGTCCAAGCTTCTCGCATCACCGGACATCATGGACTCGGGATTATACAAATACGCTATTGAACTTGCCGCCACCGCTCGACTCCGGACTGATGAGAATGTTCGTGTAGCCCGGTTCTGGAAGCATCTAGCGAAGTCGGACACCAAGAATGCCAATGTTGTTACACCTTCACCTTCGACTCTCAACGTCATCGACACGGAGCTTCAGAAGGGGGAACGTGATACTGTCTTGGATGACCTGCTTGAAGGGCTGCGTTCTGGCGAAAATATTCGCTCAAAAAAAGCGAAGGAGAGGAACCCCGTCATCATCAGGCCCGATACTCCTGATTCAATTCCAAACTCCCCGTCAATCGTCTTCTTCAATTTTTATCGCAAACATACCCGGAAACATCCGTATTCTTGTGCACACCTTTCGTCGGTCTCACCATTCAATTCCGACCCACATATTCCAGACACATATCTAGCGGCGACATCCTCTGTTGTCCACGGACCTGGCGACTTTCCTGCAGCGAGCTGCCTCCTCTCGTGCTCTTCTCCTTCCTTGGAACGTATTCATAGCGCTTTTACTACTTGGGACACGGAAGGTGATTCTAACGACGAACAACAACCGATGCCATTCGATTTTGCCCCAGTATCGGATGCTCCTCCAAGTCCTCTTCAGCCCACGGTATCTGTCGGTCGCGGTCGCAGTGCTACCGTTCCCTTCTCCGCTCGGGACCTCGCTTTGCTACCAGTCAAACATGTGACGAGTAGTAAAGTGGCTACCATTGCTATACCTGGGGACCAAGAGAAGAAGGCACAGGCGACAAAGGGCCAGAGAGTGCGGTTCGACGGTGGGGCCTCCTTGGTCAGATCGAAAGCTATTATTGGGAGGCCTCAAAGCTCCAAACCCGATATCGCTATGCCGCCAATGAAATGCACCCCGAAGGTTCCTGCTCCAGCTTCAGCTCCAATCGAACCTCCAAGTCACATAGCCTGTCCGACCCTAGGTCAAACCAAATCCGATCTTCCTATCTCGCCAGTCGGAGAATTCATCAAACCGCCCGAACGTTATATTCGGCCGGTCACTGTGACTCGAAAGAGGGGATCTGGCCCAGCGATGTTCGGGGAACCAATCGCAACCCCTCTTCCTTTACTAGACGGTCGCGCTGAGCTCCCCCCACCGTCGCTCCCCGAGCAGAAAATCAGACACTACGTCGTTAAAGGTCCCATTTTACCCCCGGGCTACAAATTCAACTCTACACCATCGGATACCCCGGGTACCACTCCTCAGCCTTCGTCGTCTGGCTCGGAGGCCGGTTCGTCCGCTTCGGTGACTGCTTCACAAGAACGCCCTAGTCAGAGAACAAAGAAAACAGTCAAGCTCCCTCCAAAGCTCCACCGTACAAACGGATCCAACAAGGAGAATGTCCCGCCTCAAGCGCGATCGACTCCAACATCTAACCGTTATAGCCGTTCCAGTATCAGTTCGTCGAGGGTGCCATTATCTCAGGTTTCAAACCCACCGAACCCTAGTAGCAGGAACTCTATGAACACAAAACAGCGGTCCCTTCCAGCAGTCAAACAAATAGTACCCATCTTGAAACCCGTCCAGCCGTTGCGCATTGTCAAGAAAAATCCTATCAAGAAGTTGATCCCTTTGGCTGCGACGCCGCAGGCGGTCCGGTCTGCTGTCCCTCCACAGCTCGTTCGACAGCGCTCATCCAGCTCAGCGACCTCGAAACGCAGCGACAATGCACGATACCCCGTATCTTTCTGAAGTCGGTTATTTATTTCGGTTTTATATCAAGTCTCGATGTCTCTCTCTCCCTATATTTTCCTGATCATTCTTCCTTCGATTGCGTGGTATTTTAGATTCACCTGGGACTTACCTACATAGCATTTGTATCATATCAACCCTTCTATTACTATCTTCTACAGCCGGCTTACGCTCGACTTTTTCTGTGAAACGGTACCTCTCTTTTTTTGACGGATGAGTACTCCCTATTATAATAACTATCAAGCACCTGGCACCCTTTCCGTCGCCCCGGTGGGGCGCGGTGTAATGAATTGATTTCTCGCCGCCCAGCAACGATCGACCTGCTGGGATATCAAACTATGGCTTGTCCGCATAGCCACAGAGTCTGGGTTTTAATTAGTCTTATTGTCCCTAGGTATAAAGTCATGTAGCCGACATATTTTGTAGCTTGCTCGTTTACTTCCCAATACTGAAACAGCCACCGGGAATCAAAGGTTTATCTACCAATTTAAGAAACCTGTGAATGGACCCATTCGATAATTGATGTGGCCCGTGGGGAGATGATATCAATCACTTCTAGTGGTTGATAAATTTATTACGACCACCTCGAAAACAACCCGCAACTACCTTCAGCTCTTAGGTGGGTAATTTGGCATCATTTCATAGCCAATCTCACCAGCGCTCAGTGGCCATCATCATGAGCGGAATACCATCACAACATGAAGCTGAGCTCCTTGGCGCGCAGCTGGCTCAATTAGACAATGAGATCGAGGCTCTCATGACAAAACGAGCTAAAATGCGTCGTCGCTTCAACGAACTACGTGCCCAGACCAGTGTCCTTCCTCCCGAAACACTCTCCACCATTTCTCAATATGCCTGTGCCCTCCAACTCATGGTCGACGAGGACGATCCACATCTTCCAGTCGTCCTCGGCACCATCTCAACCCACTGGCGCAAGGTGGTATATTCTACACCTTCCCTTTGGACGCACCTGATTGTTACACTGGAGAATGCCCAGTGCACCTCTCATGCCAATCTCACTCTATTGCAGCTCTATTTTGAGAACTCGGGCAATCAGTCCATCTCTATCAGGATCGACCTAATCGATGATGAAAGCGAGTACGAGGATGATGATGACTGGAACGAGAACGGCTCAAGTGTGTGCGCCAGGGAAATCCTGGAGTGTATCTTCAAGGATCACTCGACCAAACTTCGCGCATTCTTCTGTGACACGCTTTTCCTCGAATGGTTATCCTTCTTTCCCGACATCGCTGCAAACGTTGGGTTCCCGAACTTCGAACATATCCACATCGGCTGGGCTAAACCGTCCGCAGTACTAGTTTCACGCGACAATGTGGACCTCTTCCCACTTCGTGCCAGCATGATCCCCCGCCTCAACTATATCTCATTAATGAACTGCCTACCAGCTATCCAACTTCCACATGAGCAAATCACTGTGCTGATCTTGGAAGACATCGAAATTGACAAATGCTTCAACCTTCTCTTCCTCTGTCCGAATCTTGTTGATTACCATTGCAAACACCCGAAATCCCCGAGCGGTTTCGACGGTGGTCCGACTGACCAACACATGGCACTTGACCATCTAAAGTGTTTCGGCTGGGCCTTTGGTTCTAAAACATGGGACCTAGCTCTTCTTACCCTCCTCACTCTCCCCGTATTGGAGCGCTTTCGATATGAAGAATCAGATGACCAGACTCAATCTAGCAACTTCCGCCAACGCCGGAGGGAATTCTTCTCTCGATCACCAAAATTAGCAACATTCGAGCGGGCCTCAGGGGGGACAGATATTTGGGTGCTTGAAGAACTCCATGTTGACCTCCCTGATTCCATCGAGGAGGTCTATCTTCGGGATGTCACACATGCCGAGGCCAACTCTGGTGTGTGGGGGCTCGCCTACAGCCAAGGCCTAGGTCGGCCTATGGTTCTTCCCCGACTCAAAGTATTGAGTTTGGAGGGGGCATTCTGGCAGAATCCGTCCGAATACTTCATCATTTTTCTTATCATGATGTTGCAATTGAGACGGCAGACTCCTCCCGAGGAACAGGAAGATCAAGCATGTCTTGAAAGCCTAATCCTCAAGCATGACGTGAAGACCACACCCCTGCTGGATGCTGGGTTGTCTGAATTCCACCTGACTCAGCTGCAAAAGTTTGTGGACGAGGGCCTGGAGCTGGTCACTGCAGATAAGAGGGGTAGGGATAGACCAGAGCGCTTTCGGTGTGAAGACCCTATTCACTACTGAGAAGACTTAAAATCTATACCACTGCAATATCTATGGTACTCACATCATATCTATGTAGTCACGAGCGAAGAGAGAGAATAACATTTGTCATTCGAATTTGTCCCTGATTAAGTATCTGTTTTGGCCTGAAATAACCGCCAGGACTACCTGTAAGAAATATGATCTACTATAAGGTCAACATGAAGCGTCTTGAGCAGAATGATAGTCTAACTCACCTCAATCTCTCGACGTGTAACGAGAACTGAGGGAGTCTGAACTACGTGGTGATGTATTTAAGGAATACAGTCCAAGGGTCATGTAGAAAATAATTCTTGTGGGTCCAAAGGGGCGAATCACGGTTGCTAGGATTAAGACATAATATATAACATATGTATGTAATGAAGGGGAAGGCTCGGAACGTGCTTGCGATTTCAACACTACCAATCCAAGAAACCCGTGAACGGATTCATTCAACAAATGATGTAGCCCGTGGGGAGATGATATAAATCACTTCTAGCAGTTGATAAACTTACCTTCAGCTTTTAGGTGAGTAAGTTGGCATCATTTCATAGCCAATCTCACCAGCGCTCAGTGGCCATCATCATGAATGGAAGCCCATCACAACACGAAACTGAGCTCCTTGGCGCGCAGCTGGCTCAATTAGACAA
>MU151349.1:1466-36359 GCA_015584085.1 Macrolepiota fuliginosa MF-IS2
GATGCATACGAGCAAGATGAGGCAGGTAACACTCGCCACCTCGAGCGCATCCCGTTCCGTTGTTGTCTGTTTGTTTAGGTGGTATCACGGAAGATGCCCTTTGGAGGAGCTCTCGCCTTGGGAGGAGAGTAAGATCAAGTTGTTTCCCATCGTACGTCCTCATTTTTGAACTTTTGTGTGGAACTGGATGGTTTCTGTTTTTACAACTTTGGGAGAATGCTGCTACTAGAAACTTGCACTTCCAAGTCCACTCGTACGGCGTGAAGGAACTCGGCGTTGGCCCTTTACTATCATTGGTCAGGTGTTTGAAAATCGAACTAGTGTTTGAAAACACATTTTGTGGAAGCTACATGCATCCGGCAGGCCTGATTATTTTTTCTAGAATGTAAACATGTTATCCTAAGGAGCCTCCATGTTTTTTATTCCACCGGATTCATTGTGTTGTGAGCAATCGTCGAATTACTGCAAAATTTAGCTGATCAAGCCTTGCGTGACAACATCAAAACCCAGATCGGGCCAGATCCCTTGTTGCGCTGGCTACAAAATCTCGCCTGTCCATTCCATGATATTATAAATACCTAAAATCCAAATTTTATCACAGAAGGCTGAGATCTACCAAAGAGTCTGTATGTGTTTGACACAGAAGCGTGACTACGGCTTTGGTGGTGTTCAAACTCGTGACACTCGTGTGACAAGGTTTTCAAACACCCGGTCTGACGTCGTTCGAGAGCCACGTAAAATCTTCAAAAAATAAGATTTAGGTGCGCTAGATAGCAGTCCAGGACTCTACAAGATTTGGGGTGTGTAGACTAGATGAGTGAGGAAGGAAACGCTCGCGACTGAAAAGTTTTCAAACACCTGACCAATGATAGTACCTGAAGGCATAGACCAGGAACCTTTGTGCCGGACATCACCGACCTCAAGGGTCGTCGTTGAGCGGCTGATTTGTGCGAAAGGTGGGCTTGAATCGTGTTTGACAATTACGTCGTGTCGTCTGTGCATTGTGATTCTGTACTTGCTATTGACATTTCCTGTGTAGAATTTCATCCGTGTGTCCGTTCTGCGGTAGTGTCGGGTATTGATATACTTGATCGAACTGTATGGAAGGTGAGTATGGGAGGATGACAGAGGGCCTCAAAGCCTTTATGAGTGTGTTCTATACTTCGATGGCGTACTTGCGCTCGAGGATGCAGACCCAGACCGGCCCTAGTTCCAATTGTTGAATTAAAAACAGAATATTATTAAATAAACAGGCTTACTTGGCCAATGGGTCCACATCGCTGCCAATCGGCTCATGTATCTAGGTCCGCCCCGATGTCTTCACAATCTATTTATAAACGCAAAAATTGAGAAGAGGCCAACGGGCCGTGATACACTTTTCGTACCCCGAATCTGGATCCTGAACACTGTATCACAAAAGGCGTGGTTCGTGATGATAGTGAGGGTCACGGAACAAATATAGGAGATGGGGGTGCGAGTTCTCGGTGGGGATCCGGTGCGATAGCGAGATCCGGGTGTTCGAGTTTGTCAACAAGCACTTTGCATGATGTTTGACTGGAATAGCACTAGCACATCAATCCGCCCTGAGGCCTGAATAAGAAGTGTCGGGGATATTGTTTGGCACTGACGGTAGCTATAAACAAGGCTTGACTGAACGTCAAAATTTAGCCCAGTCCAAGGCGCCAACACTGATGGCACTGCGCTCTGGAAGATCGTTCGTGGCCACTCACCCAAAACCACACCTGGAACCACAACAAGGCGACTCGTCCAACACATGATCGCACTGCCACCCGGATTCAGACCCGCCACCGACTGCCTCAACGAACAAGTCGAAGCATGCTGACATGACTAGGGAATGAACACCACGGTTAGAACCATTAAAATCAAAGTTCGTTTGACCAGATGAGGATCCACAACTATTAGCAGGTACATAAGCCACACAGCAGGATGACGCTTCTTATCTCCAATCTCCCACTATGGCTATAGAATTCACTCCTCTCCCCCTCCCTACCTCCTGCCGACGCTTCTAAGTTTGTCCTTCGGTCGTCAAGGACCTACATCCAAGCAAGCAGACACCCGAACAGCTCAAGGACGTGCAGGAGGCTCTATACAAGGTGGTCATGTCGTCATCGTCATCAGTGGCCCATACACCCCTAACCCGGTTATGCAGCACGATGCTCCGCTCTTCCGCAACGTCGCCATTACACCAGAAGAATAGTATGCATTTACCAAGGTATGTGTTACTATGCAACCAAGAGCCGTCTCCTAACGAGACGCCAACTGTAGTCGTTTGAGCTGCAATCTGAATCCTATGGACACGGCAACAACAAGACCGAGTCAACTGAGTCATCGATCCTCCACCTCTATCTCAAGACCATCCCCCGTCCCAGTCGAAGACGAGTTCAAAGTCACATGCTTCTACCGCTGGCATATCGATGCAGTGCTGTACGACCTCAACCCGCCGAAAGTGACAACACACTGTGGACTCAAGGTACTAAAAGGGGATCCATAGACGTGTCGGTATGGTAATGGGATGGGAGATGAGTTAAAGGTGCCGCTGGGCAAAACTGCCTTCGTTTCTGGGAGGACGATGTTCGAGCTGTTGCCGAGGGATTATCCCTATTACTATGACCCAATCTGCTATTCTGAATATCACCGCAATGCATTAGATTCATGCTCTACTACATTTTTAGGTGCTTAGTGTCTGCTCATGATGAATTTACATTTCAACCGTTGCATGCCTCTTGCGTTCTTGTTTTTCGTGGGAGTTGGGGGCACGGCGCAGGTGGGTGCCGCTACGATGGATAATTTTGCTGTGTGGCAAATTTGATGAGGCCCAGTATGGGACACCAGAAGTCAGCATCAAGACCAATCAACACCTCGGAGAGCGTGGGTAGTGAGATTGTTGGAGGGATCTTTAATAGCAAAAACCAACAAGGCGGACGCGGCAGCGCACGGATTACCAAAGAAATGATACTAAGAGTTTGGCAGCTGGCCCCTACGGTTAGCTTTGGCTCCAAATATCTTATCCGTAGCCTCAGGGAAGGATCTGGGCTGTGAATTGGCATGAAGTATGAGTCCCGATTTTTGCTAACTGAGTCCCCGCGTCAACCGGAATAGACTAGTTCTGGGCTAAAACACAGGCCGCACGTATAAGGACA
The DNA here is from genome assembly GCA_015584085.1 of Macrolepiota fuliginosa MF-IS2. NCBI lineage: Eukaryota > Fungi > Basidiomycota > Agaricomycetes > Agaricales > Agaricaceae > Macrolepiota > Macrolepiota fuliginosa. The sequence continues at coordinate 4,628 of MU151349.1, forward strand.
CTACGGCGCTGGTTCCGGCGCTGATGAGTTTGGCAGAGGACTTTTCTTGCACCATATCCATGTGTGGTACTTGCTTCCTTTGCTACTGGGAGTTGATAGCTCAGGTTATCAAAGGAGGTGGAGTCGGCAGTGAAGGTTAGACATGCGATAATGAGTCGGTCGGTTTGGCACTATCTGGTTTTGACGGGGACACTGATGACCTCGGGGGGGAGGTTGCCTCATATTGGTTATGTTGGAGGGCATTCTCTAACCCCTCAAGTAACTCTCCCCCCATTCTCGATAACTGGAAATGTCGAGCCAACTGCTACCTTGGGAATGCCTCGATCTCATTTCCTTGACAACTGTCAATGGAGTGCTGTATGGCATTGCGTTGTCCCTCTATGTCCTCTCCATCCGATTGTTCTACCCCCAGCTCAAAAATTCTCATCAGCGGCGACATGTCATGTTCATGTTCGCTTATACTTCTGCGGTGATGATATGTGGGATTATTTTTCTTGCACTGCAGACATGGATGGTCCAACTAGCGTACATTGATCACAATACATCCCCCGGAGCAACAAAGGAATATGAGCGGATATATGTATATGCCCAACCAGGCGGCATTGCTTCAGATACCTTCGGCATTACCATCGACGCCTTAACACTGGGAATACAGGTGAATTTGCAATGTATGAAGTCTTTCGTCTGTATTCAACTGACACCATAGATATGGCGTCTATGGGTAATTTATGGTGCAACACGATATGCTATTGCTATCATTATTTTACCTTCGTTACTCTTTTTCTGTCTTTTGGGTAAGCCAGTAACTCTATAAATTCATCTCCGCTCTTATTATGTCAAAAAATTAGCATTGAATATCACGGCCATTGCCCTTGACCCTAGTAGCACACGGGGAAGAATTTTTGCAATCGGCATGACACTCATTATGTCTCAATTGACAATTGAAGTCTTTGTCACCGCACTGATAATTGGGCGCCTCCTGGTTGTACGCAGACGTCACATCAGTACAATGGGTTGGTCTGCTTTGGTGCTGAGTATGGTACACTGCTGACCACAACACAGGAGCATCGGAATCTAGCAAACAGTATATGGGCATCGCCGCAATGCTCATCGAGTCATATGCCTTGGAGTCAGCTTGGACCATTGCTCTTCTAATTTCAGAAGTCCTGGACAACGCACCTGTGGCGGCCTTCTTTGCTAATTGTGATCCTGTCATTGAAGTGAGTTAATTCATCTTGGATACATTCCTCCTCTGTTAACGCTGGTGCGTGCCTTGCCTTCAAGATAATTGCATATCTTCTTGTAATTTATAGAGTATTCTCAGGGAGGGGATGGAACAGACAAACAGAACAACAGATTAGCAGTTTGCAATTCCAGGCGGGACGCACCACGCATTCTACCACATCTGAAATAGTTACACAGGCTTCACACAGCTCTTCAGTCGTTGAAGTAGTTGCCACTAGTTGATTCAGTTGTTTAGCTGTTATGCTTTCTTAGACTCGAGCGAATATCACTGGACTAGACGAGTTGTTGCTATACATATAATTTCACCTGATAGTATTGGTTGTAACATATGGAGCAAGATTATGGACACACATAACCAAGTGAAGTACAGAAAAAATCAAGGGACGAAGCATAGAAAGAGAAGATAATAACCATAGCTCAAAATCATAAGAACCAATCCGGCGAACATAAATACGATACAACTCCCTACCTCCCCCCTTCGAATCTAAGCCCATCAGTATATCCCCACAACTTCAGCAATCATCATATAGCAACCATGCCCGGCTTGAAACTCGACGGCAGCGGTTTCGATGGCCTTGGAGCTTGTCCCTTCGCAGCGACAGCAGAATCAGCCCCCATCTTCGCAGCTCTCAACGCAGCACGCTTGTTCGTCCTTGGGGTAATCGTTGGTGGTAGTGTGACACTGCTCGGGCGTGGGCGGGGTTTTGCAGCTGCATTTAGTGGTATATTGGTACCAGTCACCGTACCGGCGTCAGAACCGAGAGTGGTAGAGGAGGGTGTGCGAACACCCAGAGCCGAGCTTGCTCTTCGTGTCGGGGTGGAAGCAGTGGGAGGAGCCGATTGTCAGCGTGCGGCCATTGAACTGTCGACGGCGTCCGCGAAAGGGGGGTAGGTACTGCTGTACCGAGGGCTGAATAACAATGAACACATGAGAAATCGATAGATAAAGGCAGGGAAGAAAGATCTATACGAACTTGGAGGCGCACCTCCACCCACAATATTTTGCCTCGGCGTTGCACTCTTCCTCGACCTTGGACTACAGTTGGTGGCTTCACACTTGCAATACTGATCGTCTTGCGCCTCTTGTGTCCTGGCGGTCGGCCTCAGTTTCGGCTGGAAGGTCGACGGAGCGGAAAGGTGGGGAGGATGCAAAGAAGGCAACAATATGGATTTCGGCGGTTTGTGTTGGGGGAGCCCATGAGCGCATTTTGTTCACGCGAGAGTCCGTAGAGTGCACGGAAGAGGTTAGGGCCTCGACGCCCGTGCATTCAGGATCAATGTTACCCATGAGCGTATTCCATACTTCGACAGCGCGCTTGCGCTCGAAGACATAGGTCCAGACAGGGCCTCTGGAAATATCGAGATTAATTGTTGGGTTAAAATTTGAACAAGTAAGCCCACTTGGTCAGGGAATCTATCCCATCACCAAATAATTCATACAACACGTCCGTGCCCATCTAGACGCTAAACTCTACCTGCCTCCCCTTACGATCTATTTATGAAAGATTAAGCACAGTTGCAATGGGCCACGGCGGGCTTTCATACCTTGAAGCTGGCCCCTTGGATCCTGGGCTCGATATTGAAGCGGTGACGGAGGGCATAGTTCTTGATGATGGCGACTGTGTGGAACGGAATAGGTCATGGGAGACGAGTGTGAGTTCTTGGTGGTGATCAGACACAAGGAGACCGTTGGGGCGACTTTGTTAACAAGCTCCGCATAACGCTTGGCTGGCATAAATAGCACTTGCGTCAATCTGTTTTTGTACGTGAAGTTCAGACTGTGGTGGTGTGCTGTGGAAGCATCGGGCTTTTGTCTGGCACTGATGACAGTGACAGGCTCGCGCGTCTGATCAGATCAATGTAATTTCAGGTGCATCACTCGGAGTCCTTACGCACAAGTATCGTCAAATGGGCGGGAGGCGTAACACTCGTTTAAGATAATTCATGTCAGGAACTTGATTGCTGAATGTGCATTGACTATCACAACGAGTGAAGTACCATACTCAAGACTTGATGGAATGGGGAGGTTTGGTAGAACCGATACATTCACCGTTATACGCTCTCGATCCAGAGCGTCCGCCCGTATGCAAGGCCTCCCGGAACAATTCGCTTCCACTACCCATGGCCACCAAGCACCAGCCCTCTGACACATAGCTGTCATGGCATTCGTAAGTCTCGTTCCGTCCAGCCTAGCTGCACACAATAACTTAGTACCAGATGCTCACGGTGAGCGACGTATCATAATTCTCTCATCTCCTCCCTTGCATCCGTAATCTCAGCATCCACACGTCCAATCTAGGCTTCGACTAAATCCACCACCCTCCTCTCAAACACCGCGGGATATCCTTCTCCCCAGCCATACCTTCCACCGTTCAAGGCCACTCCCATGCCTCAACCAATATGCTTCGTCGAGTTTCATTAGACGCGTTGAAACACAAGTGGCACTCTCAATGGAACTATTTATCCCTATTATCTTGTGAGGTAAGTGCTCGAGTTTCAACATTCGTAGTACATAAGTAGGATCTCGAACACATTATCTTCCGAGATTTCGGAAGTTCTTGAACAACGGATCAGAGGTGTGCATGAGAAGGTTTTACTCAACAATGCCAAACACAAGATATCATCTCTCCTCATTCTGCCATGTCTGCACCAATTAAAATCACTTATGACCTCAAACCACCAGCCGGAATCCAATCTAATGGGCTGAGCGCCTCGAAAACTCTCGAATTCGCTGTTCCTGCCTCACCGGAAGCTGGTCAAAAACTCTATTACACCGCTCTGCAAGCGACGATCGCTAAAGCAAGAGATCAAGTTGGGAACGACTTAACAACTTGGAGAGATGCGGTCGGGAAGGCAGAGTTGACGAAAGAGCCAAAGCAGGTAAAACCCGAGGAAGAGGAAGAGGAGGAGGAAGGGGAAGAGCAATAATGCCAAATTCAAAACTGAGGGTATGAGGAATTCTGTGATCCCCTTAATAGTCGTGGTTAACATTTCGGCATCGGGCAGGAGAAATGCAGGATATTAGTGACATAAAGATCGGAAGTACATCCGAGATAATAGAGGATTAAATCTATGCAGTTGCACCACCACGCTTCTCGACACCCCTTGGACGCTCGCGAATAACCATTTTGTTGCTGTTCTTGGGGCCCTTGGGGCCTGGCTTCCTTGTACGCGTGCCCTTTGTTCCCCAACCCCAGATAGATACGGGATGTTTGTCGGATTTGGACTTTCCACGTCCACCACCATGAGGATGGTCGCAACTAAGAGGAAGAGATCAGTCAGGGGCGCGTCCTTGAACGAGAAAAATGGGCAACTTACGCATTCATAGCCACACCACGGACGGAAGGTCTCCGACCAAGCCAGCGTGCACGGCCAGCCTTGCCCAGGTTCCTATGCTTCCATAAAGAGTTGCTAACCTTGCCAATGGTTGCACAACAGTCCCGCAACACCTGGCGAATTTCGCCACTCTGCAACTGGACGTGAATATATCGGCCGCCTTCTTCGTGTGTGATGACTTGGCCCCAGGAGCCAGCGGAACGAACGAGAATACCGGGTCCATCCGGCTTTAGTGAGATATTATGGATGATAGTTCCGGGGGGAATAAGCCGCAAAGGCAGAACATTGCCTGGCTTGAGTGTGAGCGTGCGCAACAGACCCAACGCAAGGGACTGAGCAGAAGCTTCCGACGACCCGCTCTCCGCATTCTCGTTCAATGAGAGGTTGAAGCCGGGAATGAACCCCTCCGGAATACCCTGCCTGAAGCTCTGCACCTGGTCACCTGCCCTCATACCCTCCGTAGCCAAAATATAACTCCACTTCTTCGTACCCTCCGCGTTAGGATCCCGGTTCCGCACGAGAGCAATGTGCGCTGAGCGTCCGGGGTCATATTCAATGCGCACGACATCATGCACACCGGGTTCTTTGCGACTGAAGTCGATAATGCGAATACGCTGCCGGTGTCCTCCACCACGGTGACGCACGGTTATGTGTCCATGCGAATTGCGGCCACCCTTCTTTCTGCGCGCGACGGTGAGCAGTCGGACGGGTCTGCCTTCCCAGATGTGTAGATTCAGAGGACGCTTCAGGTGGCGGATACCGGGGGTGATGGGTTTGTAGGTCTTGAAAAGGGCTTCTGTACGCGCAAAGGCCGCCTGGGTCTCCTTGTTTGTTGAGCTTTTCCAAATTTCTGTTGCATAGGACCTGGAAGGCGTTGCTACCGCTGGGCGGAGCGTGAGGCGAGATAGAGAGGCGAGAGAGCAACGCAGGCTGCCCCGGACTGAGGCCAGCATGAAGATTTCTGGCGAACCAGAAATGGAGCAACTAGGCTTCGAGTCGCGTTTGATGTTTGGATCACAGACTTTTGCCAAACACGACGCGTCGAACCTCCGAGTTTCAATATTTCAATTCCGCATATCATAGATACACCATGGTGCGTAGGTCTCCTTTTTGAATATACGTATGCTTATTGTGCTCTAGGCGATGCAGATCAGCACAGGAACGTCCGAACTCCGGGACATAACAAAAATGGAGCGCATCGGTGAGCAAGTTGGGTTTGATATGTACGTCGTTGCAAACTCATGGATACTCAGGCGCACACTCCCATATCCACGGCCTGGGCCTCGACGACAGACTAGAACCCCGAATGAACTCACAGGGGCTTGTTGGTCAGGCGAAAGCGCGTAAAGCCGCCGGTATGATTCTCAAGATGGTGCAGGAGGGACGAATTGCTGGTCGTGCTATTCTCTTCGCTGGGCCACCGTCAACAGGAAAGACTGCTATTGCCATGGGTGAGTGCAATCGCCTCTCTCTAGCCGTATATTGATATAGTCTCTAATAGGCATGGCCCAATCGCTCGGCTCGGATGTCCCATTCACTACAATCGCTGCAAGCGAAGTCTTCTCACTCTCCATGTCAAAAACAGAGGCTTTGACACAAGCATTCAGACGGAGTATTGGTGTACGGATAAAAGAGGAGACAGAGCTCATTGAAGGAGAGGTTGTAGAGATCCAAATTGACCGAAGTCTGACTGGGGTATGTCATTTTATAACGTGTATGTTATCCACACCTGACAGGTTCTTAGGCTACGAAGACAGGAAAGCTCACAATCAAGACAACGGACATGGAGACCATTTACGACCTTGGAACAAAGATGATCGATTCTTTGACGAAGGAAAAGGTCCTAGCAGGGGACGTTATTGCGATTGACAAGACATCGGGAAAGGTCACAAAACTTGGCCGCTCATTTGCGCGGTCACGAGATTACGATGCTATGGGCGCCGACGTACGATCCTTCATTCATCTGGGCGCCTAGTGATCGATTAACAACCCTTTAGACCAAATTTGTGCAATGCCCAGAAGGCGAAATTCAAAAACGCAAAGAAGTCGTACATACTGTATCCCTCCACGAAATCGACGTAATTAACAGTCGGACACAAGGATTCCTTGCACTATTCGCCGGAGATACAGGCGAAATCAAGCCCGAGCTGCGAAATCAAATCAACACCAAGGTGGCTGAGTGGCGAGAGGAAGGCAAAGCTGAAATCATCCCTGGTGTATGTTGTCCAGTGCTCTTCCCGTTATTCTCTCTCATCCTGGGTCCTAGGTCCTATTCATTGACGAAGTCCACATGCTCGACATCGAATGCTTCTCATTCCTGAACCGCGCGCTTGAAAATGAACTCGCTCCTCTTGTCATCATGGCCTCCAACCGTGGCATGTCGAGAATCAGAGGCACAAAATTCCGCAGTCCACATGGTCTCCCCGTCGATCTCTTGGACCGTGTTCTCATTGTCAGCACAAAACCTTATACCCCTGAAGATATCCAGCAAATTATCGAAATCCGATGCCAAGAAGAAGATACACAACTCACTCCAGACGCGGTCGCTGTGTTGACTACCATGGCTACACAGACAACACTACGATATGCACTCAATCTGATCTCGACGGCGCAGATTATTGCGAAGAAGAGGAAGGCGGAGAAGGTGGATGTGGAGGATTTGAGGAGGGCATATACGTATTTCATGGATGAAAAACGGAGTGTGCAGTGGTTGAAGGAGCAGCAGGGGACGTTGGTATTTGATGAGATTAAGCAGGGCGATGAGGATGACCCAATGAGCGGTTGATATGTTTCTTGTGAGTTCGAATTCAAAAATCGTGCCAATCATGTTTATTGACGTGAAACTATAGGTATTTTACGCTTCCACTACTGGTGTTAGTATCTCGGTCTATATGCATGTAATATTTTTAGCATCAGTCCTGTAGCCAGTCGTCTTGTGAAAACAACGTCGGACAAATCTCGTTCTCGGTTCATTTGAGGATGCCACTGGCCTCAACATCGGACAATTTCCTATCGTTGCAGTCATTAGGCAGGAACGGATCTACTTTTCCTCCTATCTACCGCAGGGCATGCTTCGGAAGTTCGGGGGCGTCAGATCACCGTCTTAGCTATTTCAAGACTCGGGCTTACCTGTTCGCATATATACCTACCTCTTCGGAAACCCGCCTTGTATCATGCGTGGCTTATCTCGGCGGTGGTTAACGTCTGACCTCGTACACTTAAGATCCTTGTCTATCATATGCGGTCTTTCAAACCCTAGGTACTGGATTGTCAAAGATCTACTCCATGTCAACTGGGTCGATGGCGTAGTTGGTTATCGCATCTGTCTAACACACAGAAGGTCCTCAGTTCGAACCTGGGTCGACTCACTACAAACCACTTTTTACTCCCAAAGGCCACTATGTGCACGAACCACACACATTCCAGACACTGGGTGAGAGCTTGGCAAACCAATTTGATGCTCGTGCTTCCATACCACATGGTTATATACTATATTGGTATATTATATCATAACAGACCTAGCTACGTCAGTCAGGCATGTAAGGTTATCTTTAGCTGGCTTGGTCAAATAGAAATAAGTCGTCAAAGAGAGAATAATCCAAAGGTCATAACAAGGGGTAAATTTGATTAAAGAGGATCATAAATCATCCGGTGGGGTCTGTCACTTGGAAAGGGCGGCAACCTGAGCATAGGAGAGCTCCTTGTTGTCTTCGCTGTCCGTGTTATAAATATGCTCCCATGGCTCGTCAATGTCTAATTCGTCAGGAGTATTGTCATCCAGTACAATGACCGAACGAACATGAGGTACCACTTCGAAGTCGCCATCACCACCTAAGGGAACTAATGAGTATGTGGCGTAATGAGCCTGATAGCTGTAACACACCTTTGGGCTTACGGGGCTTCCCCGGCCGAACGAGGTCAGCGAGTTTGACTTCATAGCGCGACTGCTCTGTCACAATGCCCAGATTCTCCTTCCAGCTGTCAGAGAGGACCAGCCCCTCTCCTTCGTCCAATTCAGTTTCTTCATCACTAAACAGTCTCCCCTTCTCCGACGGCACCGCTCCTAGTCCTCCTCCCGCGGAACTCTTCCCCGACGCAGTGCGTTGATGAGCCTTGGCATTGCCTACCCACCCAGTCCCCTGCTGAGCTTTCCGAGCACGCATCTTGACGAAGTCAGCAGCCTTCCTTAGGCGCTGCCGTTCGTGCTCGTAGGCGCGTGTGTCCTTGGGGATCTTGGACGAGGGTATGATAGGCGACAAGGCCAGCCCCGCTTTCTCATCGAGCGCTGTGGCGGTAGTGGCCTGAGCGTCGAGAGGGGCAGTGGCGGAGGACTTGACTTCCTTAGGCGAAGCCTGACGGTCGTGGTACGACTTGCGAGGGAAAGGCATAGTCACAGTGAGGTATGTGGTGGTCTGTTGGTAAGATGGTGGTGAGAAGGGGAAGAGGCCGGAGTGCCAGCGAATAGGTAGATATAGGGAGTGGTTCGATTGGGTGACCGACTGGATTGATTAGTCCTGAATAAACACTAGTGCCTATCTTATCTCGCCTCACCAACTCGCTCCAGGCGAGAATGACGGCAGTAGCCATTCTAATCGCCCCATGAGCTGAGACGACACCACAATTGTCTCTTGCGTTGTAATGCACAGCACGTTCGGGGGCATTGGCCTACCGCGGCAACGAACGTTTCGGGCGGGCGCTGGTCGAGTTGCCTGCTTAAGCCGGTTACCATTAGGGGTCAGTGTCGCGTAACGGCCGTGAGCACGTGCTTCGGAACCACCCTCAGGTTCAACGGAAACGGAATTAACGTGTTAACGACTTCATACCGACACCTCCAATCGTCAAGAAGACAGTCTGACAGGCTTCGAGAAGTGAAATTCGGTGTATCTCATGTTATAAGTGGAATACCCAATCGCCAAATTGTGCAGAGCAACATTTATAAGCGGATTACCCAGGGCAATGATAGTGCGGCAAATCCACCCGACTCTCTGTGTGGGGATACTCTTGGTTCATCAACTGGCGTTAAAGCAAGTCATACACTACAAAGGTATGAGTACATATGTACAAATAATATGGTTCCAATGTGAAGGGCACGCAATCTTCACGCCACTCGTTTGTGTTCGAGTTCTAATACCTTTGTCACAGCAATGCTGTTGCCGAGTGCGTTGCTCCACTCGGCTTCTACCTGTTGTTCAATACCATCTCACAGACGTGGTTCTGAAAGTGGTACATATCTCTGATAACACGCGTAGAACAAGGAAGGATAACGATACTTGGGCGAAATTTCCTGGACTGACATTGAGATTATCAACAAACCCCCAGCCTGCATTAACCGGAATCCGAAAGGATTCGCGGTCGCACTACAGCCATATACTAGATATTTATCGATGACAAGGGCTCCAGGAACTTCCCCCTGATCTAAAAACAACCCGTGGATAAGCCGAGGCAAGTCAGTAGAAATGATCAGTCGCACAACCTCCGAGAAGGGGGTTGAAACCTGCAACACGAGCAGAATCATGTGCTGTCAACCTCTACAGAACCATGGCTTCCAGATCCATACCCTTGATATCGGCACTTCGGGACTCAAGGGGACTGTTGTCAACGGTCAACAGATTTGATATATCGCGGGATATTATAAGGTCGGATCAAACTTTGGAATCAACAAAAGATTCAATACACAGAATCAGACGAAGGGTACAATCGGATGTTTACACGCTGTCTGGAATTTAGATGAAATCCCACTCGACCTGAATGCGACCAACACTCGTATCGGCGAGTTGCTGGAACGCAGCAGGAGATAAATCAATCCCTCCGGGACCGCAACCAGGGCACAAGTCAACGACCTGGACATTGACAGACTTTCCTTGGTCTATAACTTCCTTTAGTTTCATTTTATATTGGGACGGGAACGACTCACAGTTGACGCGGATGCTACGTCCACAGGCGGCCTTGTTATTGAAGTCAGTTGGGTTGAGGGCGACGACGAGATCGGCCTCAGTGTTTTGCAAGCCGCAGGAACCAAGCTAAGCGAAGTCATTCACAATAGTAAGCTTTGAGAGCTCAGGATAACGAGCACCCAAGCACTTACGCCGGGGGTATAATAAGTAGCTGGGTTGTCGTTCAAGTGAGCAACGGCAGAAGCAGTCTCCCTCAATAATCAACACTTACCGTCACCGTTGTTGGCGAGAGCATTCCCGACGAATGAGGCAGCGACGGCGAGCAGGATTTTGAAAGTGTGCATGTTGGATGATTACTGGACACTGAGGAGCAAATGTAGGTACAGGAGTAGCTGAAGCTGGAGGTGTTGGATAGACGTCGCAACGTTCAAGCCTTTTTATACTTCCCGCCTCAGCCAGGATCCTTACACTTCCTAGTAGCTTGTCGACCGCTGCAAAAGGGTTCTCGAGAAATGCGAATATCAGAATATTTTTGACACAGGCGTTCCGCCCACACAGGCCAACCGCCCACAAATGAGTGGACCCCGCGGATAGAGTCAAACACTAGCCTAAATTCATCACTCTCGCGCAGATATTGAAGACAGAATAAGTAAGGTACCATATGATCGGAGTGTTTTTAGAGCTCATTGGCATTGTCCATGTGGTTGAGAGAACTCGCTAGGCAAGGTCGGGGACAACGCATCACAACATTGATCGAACACCGACGCCCAAGGACCAGGAGCGCGACTGACAAGTGGTCGGAGACACTATAATTTTGATAGTCTTATTTTCGAGGTGTGGCGCGGATATAGATTCCAGTTTGAGCAATTAGTGTATTCGACAGTGGTACACCTGATATTCTGAGACCCGAGCGGTTTTTGGAGTGGTTGTTAGGTGATGGAGTTTTATTGTGCAGAGAACAAAACATATCAACTAGGAATTATTCAGATTTTTTTCAAGGAAAGAAGGGAGTGTTGGCGATGGACAGCATTGGGAAAGAAGGCGGCTGAAATCATTAGTGGCGGAACGTGCCATCGGCTGACTATTTTTGGAAATGAGGCATCAACGTTGCATCAACATGGCTGGTTACCTCCAACTACGCAACCGCAAATACGAGCGACCATTTCTGCTTGAAACACACGAGAAACCACCATCAGAATGCCCGAAATTATCATCAGTTCACGTCAAACAAAAGTTTGCAAGAACCTTCGAGGCTTGGTTCCGCTTTCTGGGTGTTGCTCTCTAGCTTCTACGAGACTAGTCACCAAGATGGCACAATCACGGCCACATATCGAAGGACGAACTCTAGGATATGAAACTGGCTACGGGCTGTGGGAGGGACTGGGTTCTATTAAGGTTCCGTGTCCGTTTTGCAACATGGCACCGATGACGGCGAGGACGTACACCTCTGTCATGTAATTGGTGTTCGACACATAATACCTCCAGCCGCACTCCCGGCATCGTCATTCGCTTACCGGAGCCGGCGCATCGATTACCACAAACCAATCCATTAACACCCCTGCGGAGATTCACACAACAACTCCTCAACTGTACCTAGTCAAAGTCTTATGTTCGTCTCTTAGTGTCAGGCAAGCTCTGAGCAGAGCGACATCGGATCAGAAGCTGATGAAACCAGAGATAACAATGATTTTTCCTAGTCTAGCCAAATCCCTCTGTCACGAGTCAGGACTTGAGTTGCTGAAACTACACTAAGATTTCTCTAGCTTAGACATGTCTTCAGTGCGATGAATGGACCAGTGAGTAGTGCCTTCTCTTCTACACCAGAGACGAAGCTCAGAACAAGCCTAGGACACCAGTTCGCAACATGCACTGTTGAGTTTGCCGTCTCAGAAATACCCCTATCGTAAGCTCGCTTTCTGGATTTTGGAATGTACGCGCATGATTTATCTCTCAGACCATTATAGCGAACTAACCGATCAAGGAAACTGATATGTGCTAGTGCCATGACGCTAGAACTTTCTCCGCCGAGCGCAACGCAATCCTAGCTGCTCGATATGGGATCACCTTAAAAATGTCCGCTTGTCGACTCCGGAAGCACACTCGCCGATTCTAAGTAACTTATAATTGATAGCCCACTAGGATCACTTTGGGCGGGCGCGGGTACCCCAACAACGGGTCAAGCAAACTGGGATCACGCCTCTATCTCCGCAGTCTCAAGCCACGGTGCCATCCCATGGCCTAGCCACAAGACGCGACTATATTATTCTATATCCCTTTAAAATATGTAGCCTTCCGACGAAGTATATGCGACCGTTGCACCCGGCACTTGAACCGGCTAGCTGAAGCACCGATCTACTGGGGTCATTCAAGCCAAGTGCTAGCCTGACCAAGGCAATCGCTCGATGTGATCAAGGCCAAGCTGGAGCACGGGGGCTGGCAATCTTGGGGACTCTTCAGACCCCGGTTCCTTGCCCTCAAACAGCCAAGTACGTAGTACGTCGTGCAAAGGTGCCGCCAGCGATTACCATCCATCTTCCATTTATCCATCAGCACAGGCCGCCTGACAGCTTTGGTGATGTACAGATAAACAGTCCCCTTACGGCCTCAGAAATGAATGCCCTCGACCGGGACAGTCTTCCACATCCTGAGTCCCTGAGAACTACCATCCTCCGAATCGTAATGCCAGACCGAGGGCTGCTTTGACGATGCAAGAAAAATAAAAGCTTAGCACAGTACCTGAATTGCAGTGCGGTGGGAAAACCAGCGCCAACACCAGCAGAGACAGAAATATTATTGATCCTCTTGATTGAAGCACCATGATTCAACACAACCCCTGGATTACAGAACGGCACCTTTGTTCTCTGCTAGGTTGCTTATTGGATGGAGTACGGTTTTGACCCTTAGCATCTGCCAAACATTTAATCATATCCTCTCATTCGAATCGAAAATTTCTCATGAAGGAATGGGAACTGAGACGATAGTCGCCATCTCCATACTTCCTTTTTAGTTGGTACCCCAATGCGAGTTACATATTCAAGCTCCATTTTTTCAAGGCTTCGTGATTTCTTCCCTTTTCCTCCATGATAATCGAGGTAGAGACCCCTGGGGTAAGGTTGCCTGATAACTTGGTGCAGTCTGAGGCTCATACTATTATCAGTCCACTAGCATTGGGGGCGCCCGGCCCGCTGTTGTTTTGTTACTGCAGCGGCCACCTCCCCCCCCTGCGGCCGCCTCGATAACCGCCCACCGAGGCCATCTCGACAATCCGCCTCACGACCATCTCGACAGCAATAGCCCTCACCTCGACCGAATGGTCAGTCATAGACCTCCCCTCGACCGAATCGATCACCAGGGACCTCATTGAGGCCACCCTGGCCCGAACCGAGGCTGTTGCGACCCCTGCAAGAGCGGAGACCACCACCGCAATAACGACCGAGACGTCCAGCCACCCTACCACCCTCATGCTCCAATCAACATTTACACACCCGGTTACATCGACCTCCGCAACTGTAACCCCACGGACCACCAGCAATAACTTAGTACGCTCATTTTTTTATTCATTCATCGGAAGCTGATATACACCCCGTAGAATAGTCCCTGGTCCCCCGAAATCTATCATCGGCGGTACCGTCGGAGCTACCGTCGCCGTCATCTTGGGTTTAGTTGCTTTCTATATTTTTAGGCGTATGTGCCACACACGGAAGGGGCTCGTCACTCATATGCCAAACTTCAAAGTTTCAGATACTACAGAGCTACAGCAATCTCAAGCACCCTGATTGACTGAGACATCTGGCCTCTTCTTTCCCCGCCCTTTCTTGAACCTTACCCCAGCACCTCAGGATGAATCATCGGCGGTCAAGCGAAGAGAAAAGGAGGAAATTCGGTCCTCAACTTTTCGACCTCACACAGCTGGGAGGATATTAAGAACACCAGGGATCCTTTCCAAGACCCTGAAATTCCAAGTGAAGGCACATTAAATCAAGAAGTGCAAGATGCAAGAAACGCGTTTGACCGTATTCAACGACTAACGGATCAACTCGAGACGGAACTTCAGCAATTAAATAAATTAGCACGATCTGGCCAGCTGTCAGAAGCCGAACACACCCGGCTGGAAGAGATCAGGCACACGACTGGTTTAACAATGCCGTTTGACTCGAGACATGGTCATATGTCTAGTAGTGGGACAAACTACTCTACAATACCCCTTCCTATCATTCAGAGTGAAACTACTTAGTGGGATGGGTTTGCGCCAGATAACCCTGCCATACAAATTCTTGTTCTGGTTATGTGGGCTGGGAAGCCCGCCGTGTTGAGCGTTTAGGTAGAATGTATTGCAGTCTGATCATGAATTCTAGTCGACATATTCTTCTAAAACTTGTTAGTCATAAACATATTGGGACCTCTTGTTGTCTGAAGGTCGGTTAATGGTCAGCTTCTGTGAATACTGCAGACCGTGCATAGAACGGTGTTCTTAGGATTGGTGGCCTGGTCGTTGCGGGCAATATTACTGTGAACATCGGCTGGTGGCAGGGGCGGGTGCCGGATAGGGTCGGTCCTGGTTGCCGGTCGAGCGGCTTGGTGCTATGCTTTAGGCTCTGAAAAACGGGCTACAGGATTTTTGAACGACCCAAGGAATGGCATCAGGACAAGGAGAGGGTGTATAGACAGTTATCCTCGTGGAAGTTGTTTTGGCGCGCTATGGAGTTATTCCCATCGTTTACAGCACGTATCTGCGACAGAGTGACCAATTCGGGATAAGCCTGCTTTTCAGAGACCAGATACTAGTGGGGCGAGGTCATACAATACACGAGTCGTCGATGACGAGTGGGGACAAGAGGAGTCTAACATCGTTAATTGACCTGTTGAATCTATCTAGGGTTAAACGAAAGTTTTCGAACAGACGCTCAGCATGAACTTGATTGAAGCTCGGAGCCAGATTCCCTGACGAATATCGAGTCGTCGAGTAGAGGTCGTAGGAGCCAGGGGGAAGATACGAGAATGTTCTTCTAACATGTCGGGAGTGTGAGACTTTGGAGACAGGCGCTAGGGGGGAAAACGAGCCCGTGATTAGGTGCTAAAACCCTACAGTTAACTGGGTATTTATACGACAAGATAGTTGAGACGAAGAACTATCATACAAGAGCCTTTTCTATGAGAGTCTGATGTAAGGTAATATGAGATGAGCTGAAACTGATCTAAACTAGGTTTAGGTGTGTGGGGGTGGCGTAGAGGCGGGGTGATGACGATATTTGAGGGCGTTCCAGTTTGAATAAACAATATATGAATTAATGTCGTTTCTGTTGAGAATGGGCAGATCGGTATGGATAAGCCAGTGGAGAAAGATATGACAGAGGCGATACTGTTGAGGGGCTATTGGCTGTACTCGGAGAAAGACAGGAGTAAATCTCGTAACGTGTAAAAGGATATGTCTCATACCTGGGGTTCTTCAACCGCTGTGTTGTTGAACACAGGTACGTCTCGTTATATGTCTGCACATTTGTATCATTGATCGAATAAACCGTTGTGTTGTGGAACACAGATCCTGTCGGAACGTATTCCGCCACATTCGCTATAACAATCTTTATTATTAATCCGTCTACGCTTTTGTATGTAGCCGACAGGCCACGAGCTCCACAACAATGTCCCCAGGGCATGGAACTCAGCGGGGGCATAGGAGAGAATTTAATGTCAATATGTTCAGGTGCCCAGCCAAGGGCACCTGCGAACGAACTGAGGTGCAAGGTGCAGTGGGACAAGTGGTGTCGACGTATGTGTATGGAGGAGGAAGCATCATCATCGACTAGCTCGCTGGGGTATTCAAGTGTATTCGTATAGTTGATGTGTAATATTCATCGCAAGTCGTCACAACGTTGTGTACAGGATTATAGAAATACAAAATCAACTATTATCCTGCGTTATATTAGAATTGTCTGCCGTCCGGAAAGTTGAATACTTACTCCAAAAATCGGAGAGCCTAGTCCAGAAACAGGTATATTCGACGCCAATTATTCCGTCGAAATCACGCCGTCAAGGAGGTACAGCACACCATTCGAGGCCTAGAAATGATTAATCGGGGTCACAAAAAGCTAGTGGAAGAACATACCTCCTTCATGCCAATGATGCGAATCCCACCCTCAACGGTCACCCGAGTCCATTCCGGACCCTTGCCGTCGCTCTTGAGAATAGGTTTGAATGAGATAGACTTCCCTTCCAACAAGGTCGGGTACTCTCTTGAGTCAAGGACAATAGGCGCTTCCTATAGGTGAGTTAGTACGATAGAACGACGGAGCGGCAGGCTGCTCGCACTGGGATTATGTGCGCCGAAACCCAACGTTCAACATTGGCCTTTGATAGTTTGTCAAACTCTTCTTCGGTGATTTCAACATCGCCACCGATAGCAGTGGAGCCTTGTCCCTCGTGGCTATTGAAAATGGGGGTGTTAGAATCTCGTGAAGGCGGGTATGACGACAGGACATACGGTTTCCGAGAGAGTGCCATCACAGCCTTGTTTATCGGCACTAGGACGGTAGAATTTGCGCTGTCATCTCCGAATATTCTACTGAGCTCGAGTTCCCGAGCATAGGAGTAGAAAATGGAGGCAGATTGTTCAACAGTAAGGAGGTCGGACAAGGTTGGCTGTGCATGAGCTTGAGGAATGAAAGGCGCATCAGTAGGATTCATGACAATCTGCTCGTCGCCCGAGGCGGAGACGAGGGACAGGAAGGGAAGAAGGATGAGGGAGAAACACTGAAGCTTCATGGTACAACTGGCGCAGTCCTCCAAGAGCAGCGCTGGGCCCTGTCCTGTCATTCGGCAAGTTCCGATCACGATCACGGGACGGGACAACCTCGGAATGGCGACCGCCTAAAAACGAGGCGGCAACTACATGCATCTGAATGCTCTAGGACGAGTCCCTACGGCTCCGGACTGCTACCGCGCACCGGGCCTAGGTTACGCAACAATTGTCGATCTCAAAAAAAAAAAAGAGTCCCTACGGTTGACCCGCGACTGCCTCGAGATGTCAATGGATACGCGAAGCGAAACTGACAATACACCTAACACAACCCCAGATAAAATGCCTAAAGACATACAGTATGTTCCCTTGCTTATCGGTTGTCTGAGGTTATCTGTGATTTGGTCATCCGTGCAAAAGGCAGCTTGTCGCGGTCGCTCCTGCTCAATGATGTAATTTTCGTTCTTTGAAATTCCAAAAACGTGGAATATGCTTGCACATGTTGAGTAAACAGCGGGTAACCTAATTTCTCGAGGATGTTGCGCCACGAGTCATCACCCCCTGTGATTTATCATCATTATCGACCGGCTAGATCTCCGCCGCTGGTGGCCATATAAAGGGGATTTATCTCGATTTTTCTTTCACAACTTACGTTCTTTTCACCATGGCCGTCGTTCAGCGCGAATTCGACCCCAAAGATATGCCTTTCCGCAGGCTCGGTCCCAGTGGATTACGTGTCCCTCTTTTCTCCCTTGGAGGATGTAAGGTCTCTCCATTCTTCACCGTGAATTATGATTGACTCCTTGTATAGGGCTCACGCTGGGAGGCAGCGTCATCGGCGACCCGGTCAAAGTACTCATTTCAACGCGCTTGATGATCACATCGCTAACAGGAATATAGGATATCATTCTCACTGCTTTTGAGAATGGCATCAACATGATTGACACTGCCGAAGGATACGCAAGCGGCAAGTCCGAGCAAGAAATGTACGTTGGCCCTTTCTTAAGAACTACTCATAGTATTCATCAGCCCAATTCTAGTGGACGTGTTATCAAGGAATTAGGCCTCCGTCGCACCGATCTGGTCATCACAACGAAATTGTACTTCGGCACTCGCAAAGGCCACAATGATACTGGCCTGTCACGTAAACAGTACGTTTCCCCTGGATCTATCTTAGGAGTATTCTTGCTAACCTATATTTAGCATCATTGAAGGAACCAAGGAATCCCTCGAGCGTTTGGAGCTGGACTATGTTGATGTGATCTTCGCTCATCGTCCCGACAGCAGCGGTGAGTATCCTGCACTGCATTTCGAATGTCACGGGCTCATAGCTATGTCAGTGACGATCGAGGAGGTTGTTCGTGCCTTCAACTTTGTTATCGAAAAGGGTTGGGTACGTCCGGGTAATTCTTTTGGTGGTATCAGTACAAACGCATGGTATAGGCCTTCTACTGGGCAACGTCCGAGTGGAGTGCCCGTGAAATCGAAGAAGCTTACCGTATGTTTTCCCTAATTGGTGTAGTCAACATATAAGCTCAACTGATCACGGTGTAGACATCGCTGACAAACTTAACCTCGTTGGGCCGATCGCTGAACAGTGTCAGCATCAGTGAGCCCTGGTCCCACTTTAGTCACACTTGTGGTTGATTTCAAATACAGTATGTTCCACCGTGAACGCCCCGAGAAGGAATACGAGTGCGCACACCTTGTCTACGGCTCAGGTTGCATATCTAACTACATCCCCTAGTCCTCTCTACCGTAAATACGGACTCGGAACCACAACATGGTCATCACTTGCTGGAGGACTTCTCACTGGAAAGGTATGCCCAAACACACGCCAGCTGGTGAGGCTAAGCCTGATAATATGATATATAGTACAATGATGGCATTCCTGAAGGCTCTCGCTACTCTACCCACCCTCAGTTTTACAGCAAAGTCATTGAAACATTGCAGAGCGGAGAAGGTAAGGAGAAGATTGAGAAAGTTCGTGAGCTCACCAAGATAGCGGAAGGTATGTTCTATCGCTGTATGATATCGTTTCAGGTTGAATGGAATACGCTATTCAGAACTGGACTCGACTACCACCGCGCTCGCACTCGCATGGGTTGCCAAGAACCCGAATACCTCTACTGTCATTCTTGGTGCCTCTACCCCAGAGCAACTCCTGCAGAACCTTGAAGCGGTCAAAGTCTTGCCCAAACTTACCCCCGAGATCCTAGAGAAGATCGAAGAGATTCTCAAGAATAAGCCCCAGCTGGAGGTACGCCAATTGTACCTTGTGCTTAGTTTTTGCGACTGATATGCACATCTACAGGTACCTGCAGCCAGGCCCGCCTTGGATAGGTTCGGAAGACTATAAATTATGCCGAGTCACCAGGAACATTTCATGTTTTCATACCTACGCGCTAAGCAAATACCTCGAATCTAAATTTATCCCACATGACGTTGCGATCTCAGTCATAGTGGTTCTTGCGTGGAAACAGATTGCGAACCTCATGACATTTGACATCCATTAATCATCTGAATGCTGAGAATAGCAGTGGAAGACCGTCAGAAGCAGAAAGCGGCCGCAAGATAAGAAGGGCGACCGTTCTCAAGACCATCAAACTTATCCCTTAGTCTCCTTTCTCTTTGAATCTCCACCGAATACACTAACATGGCCAGCGGTGCTGATGTAAAAGTCGAGTTCGATCCCAAGAATATGCCGTTCAGGAGGCTGGGGTCTAGCGGCCTCCGCGTGCCGGTATTTTCTCTTGGAGGATGTATGGCAGTAGCTGTTTGGACCCCTGCCGGGTTGCTCACACCATCTTCTAGGGCTCACCCTCGGAGGCACAGTCGTAGGTGATCCCGTCAAGGTACTTCATCTCCTGTACTTCTCTGATCCCCGACCGTACGATAATTGATATCCCAACCCGCTAGGAAATCATCAAGACAGCGTTCGATGCAGGAATCAACATGTTCGATACCGCGGAAAACTACAACAAGGGAAAATCTGAAGTCGAAATGTATGTTAGACGTTCCTCTTTGTGGTCGATCTCCTGTCTTGATGACATACGTCACCATAGGGGGCGAGTGATCAAGGAACTTGGGTTGAGGAGAGGGGATCTAGTGATCACCACTAAGATATTCTGGGGAACGAGGGCAGGGCATAATGGTAGTGGATTGAGCCGAAAGCAGTGAGTACGTTACCTCATGAGGCTGTGGGAGATGTTGATCAGGAGATAGCATCATTGAAGGGACGAAGGAAAGTTTGGACCGGATGGGGCTGGAGTATGTGGATGTGTTATTTGCTCACCGATGTGATAACACCAGTGCGTATTACGAACGGAAAGGGTGGGCCGTGTGGTGCTGATACCGGCGGTTCGCAGTCCCCATGGAAGAGATTGTCCGTGCGTTTAACTGGGTCGTTGAAAAAGGATGGGTAAGTTTCAGCCCTTTCTGGTAATTCATACCCTAATGCAAATTCTAGGCATTCTATTGGGCAACGTCGGAATGGTCTGCCCGTGAAATCGAAGAGGCCTGGCGTAAGCATTTCGGAGATTTTTTTCCGTATGGCCTTAATAGTCTCGTACAGACGTCGCTGATAAACTTGGTCTCATGGGACCTATTGCTGAACAATGCCAACATAAGTGAGTACGAAATTCACTAGCTTCTAGTGATATATGACATCATGTGGCACTTCATAGCATGTTCCACCGAGAAAGGCCAGAGAAGGAATATGAGTAAGTATAATGGGCAGCGGGAACAAAGCGGTGGTGCTCACTGGACCACCAGTCCTCTTTACAGGAAATATAGGATCTCAACTACGGCATTCTCCTGCTTGGCTGGTGGCCTTCTGACCGGAAAAGTAAGTAGAGGTAACGGTTGACTGGGAAGTATTTATTAACCCCCGAACAGTACAACGACGGCGTCCCTTCCGGTTCCCGTTATGATACTCACTCTACCTTCTTCTCCAAAACCATCGAAGCCCTGAAAGGACCCGAAGGTCAAGAGAAGATTAGGAAAGTTAAGCAGTTGACAAGACTCGCTCAGGAAGGTATGTATCATGCCATTCTCCCATCACCCTCACGTAGACTAACTTTCGACTTCTTGCAGAATTGAACACTACTCCTCAAGCCCTCGCACTTGCTTGGGTTGCTAGGAACCCTAACACCTCGACAGTCATTCTTGGAGCATCGGGCGCGGAACAGCTTCGTGCAAACTTGAAAGCTGTCGAAGTCTTGCCGAAGTTGACGCCTGAGATTATGGAGAAGATCGAGGCAATCCTTGCTAACAGGCCTGAGGCTCCGGTGAGTGAACCTCTGAAATTCTGTGCGATGAATTTTTGGATACTGATTCGTCTTGGAATTTCCTCCTCGTGCAGTCTAACTATGGTAGACCGGCTCTTGATGCGTTGGGACGCGACGGGTTTTACGTCTAAGAGAGAAGTATGGGGACATTAAAGCCAATGTAAAGTTATTTTGTAGTTTTAGTGTATGTTGCTTCTGTAGACTCTTCGAGCAGAAGATAGGAGCCTCGCAACCGATAGACGCCAAAATATAGTCGAAGGAAGCTCGCTGATCGATTGGCTTCTGAGACGTAAGATTGAGTGGTCTCAGAATTTCATGGCTGGCATAGAAATACCAGAATGTGTCGAGTCTCTCAAGCTTCTTCGTCCCTCCGCCTTTCAGGATCGATGTGGCGTCGTCTCGTTTTCGCCGTAGGATTCCTTGCGTTGGGTTTCAATGATGTGGCGGGGGCGTTGACAGAGCAAGTATGCATTAGCCTCCTACGATGTGTCTTTTTGGGACTGTTGGTCTGACCAGTTAATCATCGACAGAGGAACAAAACCTCCGAGGGCATAGAGAGAAAATTTAAGTCGGAAGTCGCTCAGACCCTCTTGCTCTGTGCGAATCCAAGGTTAACGGCACCTTGCACTTCCATACTCTGGGACGAACTTCAGTGCATGGAGCTTCCCCTTGAATGGGACAATATCGTGGCAAGCGTTGCACCGAAGGGGAATGGAGCACATTGTATTTTATATCGGTGAGTGTGTTCGTAGATTCGGAATTGAGGTTTATTGAGTTGTCTGTTGCGGTTAGTGATTACGGGTGCAATGGTCCAACATTTGAGGTGAAGGGATACGTTCCGGAACTTCAGAATTTCGAGAACCAGGTATCGTCGTTCCGGTGTTTCTCGACTTCGAAGTGTTAGTGCGCCCGTAGGACTAGTACGCAGCTTGGACTCTAAATAATATATGCGGGGATCGACAAAACAACTTGGGGAGCGAAAACATGTGCCCCATGGCCCAGCTGGTTAAGGCGTCTGACTGTTAGCTCATGAGCAATCAGAAGATCGAGAGTTCGAGTCTCTCTGGGGCAGCATATTTTTTGTTTCTCGCGTTTCCAGCGGCAAACCGGCCTCCAACCTGCAAGGTCATTTGCGGGGGATCCTCGGGGGTATAAGCCGTTCGATTGAAATGGGACGGGATCGGAGTGATCGGGGGATTGCGTGATAAACAAGTGCCCCATGGCCCAGCCGGTTAAGGCGTCTGACTGTTAATCCAGTGCAATCAGAAGATCGAGAGTTCAAGTCTCTCTGGGGCAGTACCTTGCTGCAGGGAGGTTTTGATTCATTTATCTAGCCTCATGGTTATTTATGGAACAAGTGAATAGTTTATTCTCTTCAAAGTTTCCTTGTTTCATGGTTGACCTAGTGCTACAAGTTTGAGAAAAGGGTATAGCGTGCCTGTTGGTCAGGGTGTCTGATTGTTACATATAGACAACAAAAGATAGTTTGATTATCCTAGTGTAGCCATCCCACGTTTTACATGTAGTCACTCAAAGTTCTATAATCTACCGTTCATGTCGTCTTCACTTGGCCGATATATATATTGGGCTGCCTCGTCGCCATGGAGTACGAAAGACATGAATATATATGCCCCATGGCCCAGCTGGTTAAGGCGTCTGACTGTTATCCGATTGACCATCAGAAGATCGAGAGTTCAAGTCTCTCTGGGGCAGTGATCTGCCTTCACTTTTTATGAGAGAATTTGACATGAACAACTTAGCGAACGATTTCCAGAAACTGGGGTGGTTACGCGGGTTGCCAGGCTGACGGGTGGGTGGATACTAGAGACCCCGAGAAATTGGCGAAGGTGTAGCCTATATTTTAGCACGAGACGACGTGAATGCACGCAGTCGTAGATATGTCTTGAGGGAGTACTGTTCATTGCAGAGATTGGTGGTAGTATTGGTATAGACGCGGTGGTACGGGAGGTCACGGGACTGGGTGTGATAAACGAGGATGGTGGCTGGGGTCCTTGGTTGTGTCGACGTGCCGGGATTGATGAGGCAAGGACGAGGGAAGAGGGAACATCACAGTCTTCTCTTTCTGTCCAACACTGCCTCCTGTTGCAATTTCCTCTTTTTTTAATTCTCCCTCTGACGAGGCACCGCTGCTGCTCCCTGCGTTAATCTCATCTGCTTCCCAATACAGACTAGCAGCAACAGGCCATGGAGACTCCCACACTGCCACAGCCCGAGCTTCATGTGCAGCAGACGGATGCGGGCGCTATTCCAGCCGAGCATTATGCAGAACTTGTTGACAAAGTCGAACACCCGGATCTCGCTGTCACGCCTAACGGTCTCCTTGTGTCTGATCACCACCAAGAACTCGCGCCCTCGTCCCCCATGGCTCGCTCTGTGCCTGTGACGCGCACCGTCGCCATCATCAAGAACCATGCCCTCCGCCACCGCTTCGATATCGAGCCCAGGATCCAGGAAGCCAGCTTCGAGGTATGAAAGCGTATCACGATCCATTATGCTATTGTGCTTAATCTTCCATGAATAGATTGTGAAGGAGAGGCAGATGGAGTTTGACGTCGAGACGGACCCGGATGCGTTGTATGAACTATTTGGCGATGATGCAGACTCACTGGCCGAGTAAGCCCACTTGTTCAAATTTTGATCCAACCATTAATCACGATATTTCCAGAGGCCCTGTCTGGGTCTACGTCCTCGAGCGCAAGCGGGCCGTCGAAGTATGGAACACACTCATGGGTAACATTGATCCCGATGTCGCGCGCGTTGAGGCCCCCAACTCCCTTCGTGCACTCTACGGACATTCACGTGAACAAAATGCACTCATGGGCTCTCCCGACACACAAACCGCCGAAATCCAAATCTCTGCCCTCTTTGCATCTTCCCCGCCTTTCCGCTCCGCCGACCTTCCAGCCGAAACTGAGGCCGACCGCTACGATAACATCCGCACGTCTATACTCGAGGCCCTTCAGGCTGAGCCGAGTGAAGCAGGCGAATATGCTGCGAGTACCAACGCTTCGACTGTCAATGACAGCAACAGATCTGGGGGTAAACCGTCGTTCAAAGCGCGTGCTATACCATCTACGAACAGCGAACCCGATATCGTTCCCCGCATGTCCCGTGCAGCTGCTCTCCGCATCACTGGCTCAACCGTCCCCGACAGAGTATCACCCAGCAAACCACGCACGCCACTCACGAAAGAACGACTCGCACAGACATTCGCTAATGTCCCCGGGCATAAACGTGCAGAGACGATTGCGGTAGCATCTACTGCTCCTCCAACAATTGCACCCCGTATGACTAAAGCAGCTGCACTGCGGATTGCGAAGGATCAGGCAACGAATGGTGGCAGACCGGGACCTGTAGCACCTCGGCTGACGAAACGTTCAGTCACGGACGGTGCGGTGTCAGCTGCTGAGAGGGCGGAGAAGGCTAGGACTACCTTTGATGGTATACCAGGGCACAAGAGACGCGAGACGATAAGTGTCGCAAGTGTGAAGCCACCAACAGTGACTCCGAGGTCGAACAAAAGTGCAACACTGAGGCAAAGCATTGGGGGTGGAGCGGCACCTCCGAGTTCATGTATGTCTTTCTTCTCTGCCTTTATCTATCGATTTCTCATGTTCGTTGTTATTCAGTCCGCGGTACAGTGGCACCGACCCCCCTTTCACGGACGCCGTCGACGGATTCAATGACTGCACGCCGACAATCGGCTCCTCTCACCGCTTCCACCCCTACACGAAGAGCAAGTTCAGCTCTAGGTGTTCGCACACCCTCCTCTGCCACTCTCGATTCTGAAGCTGGTACGGTGGCTGGCACGAGTAGACCACCAAGTGCAGCTGCAAAACTCCGCCCACGCCCGAGCAGTGTCACACTACCACCGGCGATTACCCCAAGGACGAACAAGAGTGCTGCGTTGAGAGCTGCGAAGATGGAGGCTGAGGCCGCTGCAGCCGCGAAGAAGAAAGCTCCGAGGTCATCGAAACCGCCGCCGTCGAGCTTCAAGCCGAGCACGGTTGCTACGTGAGGATTGCTGAAGTTGTGGGGATATATTGATGGGCTAGGTAGGGTGCTGTCGTATTTATGTTCTTTGGATTGGTTCTTATGATTTTGAGTTATGGTTATTATCTTTTCCTTCCATGCTTCATCTTTTGATCATTTCTGTAGTTCACTTGGTTATGTATATCTCGTATGTTACAAACAATACTATCAGGTGAAAAATATATGTACAACAACTCATATCTAGTCCAGTGACATTCGTTCGAGATGAAGCTTAACAGATTAATAGCTAAACAACTGAATCAACTGGTGGCAATGAAGTGGCGACTACATCAACAATTGGAGGGTTTCGTGAGACTTGTGAAACCATTTCAGATGTGGTAGAGTGTGTGGCACGTTCTGCCTGGAATTGCAAACTGCTAATCTGCCGTCCTGTCTGCCTGTTCCATCCCCTCCCTGAGGATACTCTATAAATTACAAGAAGATATGCAATGATCTTCAAGGCAAGGCACATATCAGCATCAACAGAGGAAGGATATCTAAGATAAATTAACTCACTTCAATGAAAGAATCACAATCAATAAAGAAGGTCCCTACAGTACTGCTGACCAGGAATCCTGAAATTAGAGCAGCAAGGGTCCAAGCTGATTCCAAGGCATATGACTCAATGAGCATTGCGACGATGCCCATGTACTGTTTGCTAGTTTCCGATGCTCCTGTGTTGTGGTCAGCAGTGAGTGCAATACTACTAAGGTATCAAAGCAGACCAACCCATTATATTGATGTGATGTTTGCGTACAACGAGGAGGCGTCCAATTATCAGTGCGGTGACAAGGATTTCAATTGTTAATTGAGACACAATGGCTGTCACATCGATTGCAAAGATTTCTCGTATATTATCAGACCCAAGGGCACTGCGCATGATCTCCAACCCTAATTTTTTTCGATGCAATAAGAGCAGAGATGGATTTTACAGAGTCACTGACTTACCTGTGAAACAGAAGAAGAGTAATAAAGGTAAAATAATGACAGCAATAGCATATCGTGTTGTGCCATAAATCACCCACAGACGCCATATCTATGGTGTCAGTTGAATGCAGGTGAAAGCTTCATATATTCATATATTGTAAACTCACCTGTATTCCCAGTGTCAAGACATCAATAATTATGCTGAAGGTTCCCATTGTTATGCCGCCTGGCAGAGTATGCTGATCTGTCACCTCATATTCGTATGCTTCTCCGAAGAATTTATTGTGATCAATATATGCTAGTTGGATTTCCCGTGTGTTCAATGCAAGAAAAATAACTCCACATATCATTACCACAGAAGCATAAGCAAACATGAACCTGATATGTCGCCGCTGATGGGGATCTTTGAGCTGAGGGTAGAACAATCGAACAGAGAGGGCATAAAGGGACAATGCAATGCCATACAACACTCCATTGACAGTTGTTGAAGAAATGAAATTGAGACGTTCCCAAAGTAGCAATCGGCCTGACATTGGCGGTTATCGGGGGGGAGTTACTGGAGGGGTTAGAGAATGCTCTTCAACGCAACCAATATAAGGTAAATTTTTCTGAGGTCATCAGTATCCTCGTCAAAATCAGATGGTTTCGCGTTAATCAACTTCCTCTGTACATCAACGGAGATCATGGTGATCCCCAATGAACCACTACATAGTTGATCATTCATTCATATTCATTATTGACTCACACTACAAAGACGATTCTTCGAGACATCAGAGCTCAGGTGCTGGAGTTTTTCCAAATTGGGTATGGTTTTGCTGTGCAGCTAGGCCATTCGTGGTCGAAACGTCTCGTCAAGCATATGGATGCTCAACACTATCATAAAGGCTAGTCGTATCCATAGGTGCATTCAAAATCACGTCTTCTGCGATAAGGTTAAGGGATGGTAAAGTGCCAGGCGTACACGATGGCTATGCATTTATATTTCATCATTCCGCACTGCATAAACGATTCTTTGATATACCAGAGACGTAACATCGAGGATCGGTGATTAGGACCCGCAGAATACCACTATGCCTACTTCTGCTGTTGAACTAACACTACCATTCCCATTACTCCTGATGCATTGATGACCCCCGTCTCCTCAGCAGGGGGACGAACAATCCCGGGGCATATTCGGACCTCTGGCATCCTCCCATACTGAACTTCTTCCACGCAATTCGGTCAAAATTTTTAATGTTCGACACTAACACAGAAGAGACGTACGAATGACATTCTACATAGGAAACGTCAATAGCAAGTGTAGAGCCACAATGCACAGACGAGACAGCGTGATCGCCAAACACGGCCTCAGTCCATATTTGACACTAATCAGCAGCCGCTCAACGACGACCCCCCGCAACTAGAGATCAAAAAAAGCTACCAGTGCGCTCATCTGACGCAGCTAGGTTACATTGATGGAAGGCCCTGACTTGATCAGGACTAAACGCGCCGATAACAGTGTGAAGAACGCCACGGTTGTGGAAGGACAAAGTCGTTCCCCTGCCAATCATGGGGATAGACGAGCTGAGGGTGAGGTGTTAGTTGGCCAAGATTAACGGACGAGAGTTACCTGAGGAGCGATTGCCGGTCGTTGCATCTTGTAAAGAATATCACTGATCCCAAAGGGGTTCGTGATGCGTGCCACCAAGGTACAAAACACCTTCCCGGTCTGTGCCTTCAAGTAAAGGGTCAACAACGAGCTCTTTCGCGCCGCACGGGTGGACTTGGAAGTGCGAGTTTCCTGTGACAAGGTTCTTCCAAAGCTGTAAAAATAGAAACCATTCAGTTCCACATCAAAGTTCCAACACAAGAATTCTACGACGTACAACTGAGAGTTACTTGGTCTTACCGCCTTCCAAAGCGGGAGCTCCTCCAGTGACAACTCAAGTCCCTCACTCTCGGTCCCAAAACCAGTCGGCGTTGCCCGTGCAGGTACCATCCACACATACGGGTGCAGGGCATACTTGACCTTCACACGCACAGCAAGACTCCTGTACTCGTCCAGCAACAACTCGGACATCGTCTGCCCAGAGGCGAACACAGGCCTGCCTAGCAGCACCTTCAATTCATCTCTTACCCCGTCGTTGCGCCTACACATCTGTGGATCTCCTGTTGGTACCTTGAATCCGTACGGCGTCATCACCTTTGGCGGGTTGAGGTCGTACAGCGCTGCATCGACAAGCCAGCGGTAGAAGCGTGTGGCTTTGAGTTCGTCTTCGACTGGGATGCGGATTTTGTGGAAGCTGGTGAGAGAGGCTTGTTTGGGTTTTACTTCGGGGAGGCCTTCGTGATTGTAAACGGTGCCGTTCCCAACAGGCTGAACCTGGGGCATGCGGGGGATGGTCTTGAGATAGGGGTGGCAGATCGGTGTTTTGGCTGATTCTATCTTGTTGTCGCCTCGATAGGATTACAGTTCGAAAGGGGCTACAGTTGGGGTCTTGTTAGGAGGTGTCTCTTGATTATATACACATACCTTGGTAAATGCGTACTATTCTTCTGGTGTGATGACGGCGTTGCTGAAGAGCAGAGCGTTATGCTGTGCAGCAGAGTTAGGGGTACAACACAACCCCCACACTATCCTGCTGTGTGCTAGAGCGTGTAGATCTTCATCCGCTGTGAAACTGTAGTTTTGATGGTTCTAATCGTGGTGTTCATCCCCAAGTCATGTCGGCATGCTTCGACTCGTCCGTCGGGGTGATTGGATAAAATGTCTAATTCCGGGTGACGGTGTGCTCTTGTCCTAGAGGAATCCTTCGTGCGGCCGCGCTGTGGTCAAGTAGCCAACATAAGCGCAGTTATGGTTTCGGGTGACTGTCCGCGAACGATCTTCCAGACAGCACGTTTGGCATCAAATGTACGGATTCAAAATAGTACGACGTGCTCATACCGGATTTAGAAGCACAACACTGTAGATTAATGATCACACCCTATTCCAAACCAACTTGAAAGGGTGTTTCCCATTCAGCATCCCCCTGTGTGACTTCGTTCCTCCAGCCGTGCCGAAGTACCCTCCATACGTGGTAACCATGCGGAAATCTATAGAAGGAACATTACTGCCCCTCGTAAACCCTTTCACCAAAAGAGCCTCTCAACGTTGCACGCCAATTGTGTTTCGTGAAGTTCTTTATGGGAAAATTGCCGTGCGAAGGCTGATGGGGTGCTACAGGGTACTTTGCGATGCCATCCAAACAGGCAGACAGCAACAGAACGACACGCATCCGAGACGGCGAACGCCGCCCGCCTCCCGCTCGTATGCATCTATTAAGCGCAACCCCCTGCCCACCACCCGGTCAAAGGTCATGCTGACATTCTGAACAAGGACATGCCCATCCACGACCCGATTTAGGGTTTTCTCCCGCATAATTAAAGGCAGGGAGGTTGTGCTTGGACTCGGGATAGAGAGCACTGTTCGTGTTTCAACGCATCTAATGAAACTCAACGAGGCTGCGAGTACCAGCGCCTCGACTGTCAATAAAGGCAATAGATCTAGGGGTAAACCTTCGTTCAAAGCATGGGCTATTCTAGCTACGAACAACGAGCCCAGTGTTGTTTTTCGTGTGCCCGTGCAGCTGCCCTCCGAATTACTGGCTCAACCGTCCCCGATGGAGTATCACCCAGCAAGCCACGTACACTACTTACAAAGGAACGACTTGCACAGACATTCGCTAATGTTCCCGTGTGCAGAGACGATTGCGGTAGCGTCTACTGCTCCTCCAACAATCGCCCAAAGAAGCTGCACCGCGGATCGCGAAGGATCAGGCAACGAATGGTGGCAGACCGGGATCCGTGGCACCTCGGCTGACGAAACGTTCAGTCACAGGCGACGCGGTGTCGGCTGTTGAGAGGGCGGAGAGGGCGAGGAATAGCTTTGACGATATACCAGAACATAAGAGGCACAAGATGGTAAGTGCCCCGGGTGTGAAGTCACCAACCATGACTCCGAGGTCGAACAAAAGTGCAACACTAAGGTAAAGTATTGGGGGTAGAGCTGCACCTCCGAGTTCATGCATATCTTTCTTCTCTGCCTTATCTATCGATTCCTCATGTTCATTGTTATTCAGTCCGCGGTACAGCGGCACCGACCCCCCTCTCACGGACACCGTTGACGGATCCAATGACCGCACGGCGACAACCGGCTCCTCTCACCACTTCTACCCCTACACGAAGAGCAAGTTCAGCTCTGGGTGTTCACATACCCTCCTCCACCACTCTTGGTTCTGACACTGATACGGTAGTTGGCATGACTAGACCACCAAGTGCAGCTGCAAAACCCCACCCACGCCTGAGCGCTGTCGTACTACCGCCAGCGATTACCCCAAGGACGAACAAGGATGCTGCTTAAGAGCTGTGGAGATGGAGGCTGAGACTGCTGCAGCTGCGAAGAAAGCTTCAAGGACATCAAGACCGCCACCGTCGAGCTTCAAGCCGAGCACAGTTACTCCATGACGATCGCCGAAGTTGTAGGGATGCATTGACCTTAGATTCGAAGGGGAGGTGGGGTGTCATCGTATTTATGTTCTTTGGATTGGTTCTTATGACTTTGAGTTATGGTTAGCATCCTCTCTTTCTATGCTCCATCTCCTGATCGTTTCCGTACTTCACTTGGTTATGTACGTTCTATATGTTACAAACAATACTATTAGGTGAAGGATATATGTATAACAACTTGTATATAGTTCAGTGACATTCGCTCGAGTTTAGGAAAGCATAATAGATTAATAGTTAAACAACTGAATCAGCTGGTGGCAATGAACTGGTAGCTACATCAACAACTGGAGGGCTTTGTGAGGCTTGCGAAACCATTTCAGATGTGGTAGAGTGTGCGCTACGTCCTGCCTGGAATTGCAAACTACTAATCTGCCGTCCTGTCTGCCTGTTCCATCCCCTCCCTGAGGATACTCTATAAATTACAAGAAGATATGCAATGATCTTGAAAGCAAGGCATGCATCAGCATTAACAGAGGAAGAATATATCTGGGAATAATAAATTAATTCACCTCAATGGCAATATCGCAATCAACAAAGAAGGTCCCTGCAGGTGTGTTGCCCAGGAACCCTAAAATGAGAATAGTAAGGGTCCAAGCTGATTCCAAGGCATATGACTCAATGAGCATTGCGACAATGCCCATGTACTGTTTGCTAGTTTCCGATGCTCCTGTGTTGTGGTCAGCAGTGCAATACTACTAAGGTACCAAAGCAGACCAACCCATTATATT
>MU151350.1:0-34520 GCA_015584085.1 Macrolepiota fuliginosa MF-IS2
AAGGGAGCGCATACTTCATGAGATGTTGAGCCGTGGTGATAGTACAGGTGATACGGATGATGGAACTGCGTTTGACGAAGCTACGGAGCAAATCTTGTTGAATACTTAGTAGACCGACGTACTCATTGATTGGGCTTATTGAATGTCAATTGATTTCGGAACCTTGCCGATTTAGTGCTCACGTGCAAGCATGTTCATCAACTCATGAGTCATTCATGAACGAAAACTGACGAAATCATTAATATTAATTAATACTCATGAACTGGCACAACTCTGCAAGCGCGACATTTTAAGCGCTAATCAAACTCAGATTGGCCCCGATCACCATGTTGCTCGACTGGTTTGGGCGCTTCAGGCGGCCCAAGACGACGGCCGGGAATTCTGAAGGACCTGAGGTTTCACGTAGCACTCTGTATCAGCAGACATCACCCGTAGGCATGTAACGCCAGATGCCAGAAGGATGCATGCTCACGCAGTCGTGTTCAGAGGTCGCAGAAGCGGATGACGTTCATCCATCTCCCAGTTTCTTTGCTCATACACATGGCATCTTCAACCAACCAACTATGATCGATATGAATCGGGCTCAAATTATACAACATATCACAAGCGGAACAACTGGTATGACTGCAACCACGAGTGTACCATACGGCGAGAGAGGCTAACGTCCCATCAGTGCTCGACCGTCTCCTGCCCTACATCGACGCCAATGCCGCAGTGGACTCGAGTGCTCGTGATCCACCTCCCCGGTGCCACCCAGGAACACGCTTGAAGCTCAACGCCAAATTAGAGGCCTGGCTCGACAACCATACCCGACCATGGAATATGATATGGCTCCACGGTCCTGCCGGTACGGGAAAATCGGCTGTTGTTCAGACATTTGCCGAGCGTTGTATCGAGAAAGACCGACTCGGGGCAGCTTTCTTCTTTTCCAGGCCAAACAACCGCGATGATTCCAAACGTCTTATTCCAACTCTCGCATACCAGTTGGCTGTCTTTTCTCCAGAATACAAGGCCATGCTCACAGAACGAGTCGCCAACGACCCTGCCATTCTCCAGAAAACACCTCGTGCACAATTGAAGACACTCGTTGTCGAGCCGTTCTCAATTTTGCAAATGCGTGGGCACCCGAGTGTACGGGAACCGTTGCTTATCGCCTTAGACGGTTTGGACGAATGCAATGGGGTGGACGCACAGCGCGATATCATCGAGATGATCAGTGAAGTCGTTCGGATGAAGAATAACCTTCCTCTGCTATGGTTAGTTTGTAGCCGCCCAGAGGAACACCTGAAGTCGACGTTTTCTAGGACGGATTTCAAGATTGAGTGCAGTCAGGAAGTCCTCCTCATCGATGCAGATTCTAAAGATGATGTTGATCGATATTTGTGGGATGAGTTCACAGCAATGAAGGTCAGATATCCCGACATTTCGGCTTCTTGGCCTCCCGAGGAACAGTTCAATAAGCTCTCCCATGCCGCTTCTGGCCTCTTTATCTTCGCTTCCACTGCCCTGAGCTATATTGGTGACTCTACTTTTGCGAACCCAACTCCTAGACTCGATATCCTTCTGTCAATCCTGGCTCACGCCGTGGTGGTTGGGGTAGCGAATCCGCTGGCGGCCCTTGATATACTCTATGGTCGGATCCTTGCAGACGTATCAAATGATGTCTTCCCAGTAACTTGGCGAATTTTATCTCATACTATCTACATCCCTCGTAATGTCCTCTCGGGCGATATCAAACCCACTTCTACTGCTCAGGCGCTGTGTAATTTTATCAACATCAGCCAGCACACATTCTATAGCTCGCTGCGAAAACTCCACTCCGTCATCGAGGTACCTATACCTAGAATAGCCAGTGCGTCAAAGCTACACTTTTACCATGCATCATTCGTGGAATATCTTTGCGATCCAAGCCGTTCCGGAAGATTTGTGATCGAGAGGGAAAGGGCCCTGGTGGATATCGCGAGGTCGTGCCTCTTCTGGTGCAAGATTGATACGGCTCTCTTTCACAATATTAACTGTGAGTGTGTCATGATGGTACACTTTGATCATCACGACGAACTCATTTGATTTAGCTTCGTCTTCATTGAAACGGAATCGCAGCCACGAGCACGGCGCTCTCCCTGATCTGACGTGGGTTTCTCCAGACAACGCAGAAGATATATCAAGGACGATTGCCACCTTCTCTAGCGAACACTGTTGGATGTTCTGTCGTCTAACCGGGCAGAGAAATACAGACCTACTCCACCAGATTCATGAATTTGATTATCGACATATCTTGCCATCACGCCGTGGCGGCTTCCTCGAATTTGTCAATTGGCTTTACGGACAGGTGGTCCTTTAGTAACACCTCTCATTATATTTTAATTCTAACTTTACTCCTGTCCCGTAGGACCCTTCAAGCGCCATCTTGCGCACGGAAGCAATTAATCAAGTCGATTCTCGGTCACTCGAGCATCTGAATGTCATGATCAACTGGGAAAATTTGCAGCCTGCTACGTTTCCTATCAACCTGGTAAGCCGTTAATTTGATTGGTGCTTAAATTTCCTCATTCATTTTATGTTGAAGACTGTTCGAGGACGTGCATGCGTCAGATACTATTTCTTCATTGGCCACGGCCTGAAGTCCTGCACCATCTGCGTTTCTGGTCATGAAGGTCATCGTCGTATTGACATGCTGAATTCTAACGAGGGACCCGGTGGAGATGATATCACCAGATATCACGCATGGCTAAATGGGGTAGGGTGGTACGCTGCAGGTAATGGAGCGGATGCGCAAGGAGTGCTAGCACAGAGAAGTACATAGGTAGCAATCAGTCAGATTCAAATCTAGATTCACTTCCCCTAATGTTATGTTCGCGATCCGACTCTCTGCCACCACCTCAGATATTACCTGTCATTGGCCGCACCATGGTCTCCGGCCCCGTGCCGTTCGTTGCCTCTGTTCGATCGAGTCTCCCGGGTACCCAATCCTAGCACTCTTCGATTTGTTGTGGAGAGGACTTCTTGTCGAGATTCAGGACGTGCAGGCCCGAGATGGCAGGATGTAGACGTTGAGTGAGCCAAACGATAGCAGCCTTTTCCCTATACCTAAGGAAGAAGTATACCCTGCGTCTGCTAGCAAGGTCATCTAGTTCAATTTGCAGGCCCCTGACTGATCACGGTTCTCATGTACTCCAGCAGTTCGTTGGATGGTTTTGTGCGTACGATAGGGTCTGAGGGGTCCTGGATACCCAAGAAGGGGCTAATATGCAATGCACTGGCAGCAGCCGTTATTGAATGCACGAACCTGTTCATAGACCCAATTTGTGGGTTTTAAAGAGTAGTTACACAAGATGTATCTAAAATCCAAATTATGAATGCGAAAGAAGAGTCCATCATCCCCCTCGTTGAATAAGCAAAAGAGCGTCTCCCAGCCACCCTCAGTGACCCCTCCAACGGCCTGAGAGATATCTTCTTCAATGCTTGGTGGGGCCCATTTCAGATTGGGTAAACCTACATGCTGATAGAAGATATCAAAACCTCACTCTAGGAAACAAGTAACGAGGATGAGCTGTCGGATTTGTGGGATCGGCTGGTAGATTATCTGAGGAGTATAGTTATTGATTCTATTATCATGCGCTCTCCTCGAGCCTTTTCCTCGATTGAGAGACTGAGTCAGCCTCTCGAATAATGATGTGCGCTGATGAGTGTGGTACGTGAGGAATATTGACGTGCGGCTGCTGGAATACATAGAAACTGTGATTGGCCAACGATCTGCTCATTCGGTAACATTTCCTATGACATCGGTAAGCCAGCATCTTGGTGCCATAAATATTGAATTATGGTCTCAGAGATACTCTTATTAAAATGAGCGGTAGTGCCAACAGACGCATGTTGTACTTTGTCTTTGGACATGGGGATAAGACTATTCTCGCCTGACTCACTGAATGTCAAGGGATCGCGTACACCCTATATTGTTACAGGGACCCCTCTGCTCAAGAAATCACAAAATATCAAGACCGGCTTGTTCGGATTAAATGGAATGAAACACTGTGCTGAGGGGAATACCCAGAGGGCTCGGAAGAGAAGAGTAAGGCAGGGGATCGTCGGTAGCGAGTTGTGTGAGTGGAGATTACATTGTGATACCCAAGTAATACTCAAAGTGTGGTTTCCTATGGTCATGGGCCAGGTCTAGCATCGACTATTGGAAACGTACACTTGAGCGCCACGGATATCCGTAGACAACTGAGGATACGCCACCTAATCGTTAGTCCTTTACATGTGTGAAAAGCAGAAGTGAATTAAACTGTACAGTTCTCTCGGCTGCAGAGAACGACACATCGCTCCATGAAAAAGCCGAGAGAAATTCGGCTAAGTGTAAGCAAATTGGCTGAGTATGTTAACTATAACAGAAAAGGAAACATAGAGGACAAAAGGGGAAACCATTTCCTCATATCGCGTCTCTTCCAACATCGACGTAGTCAGCACAATATATATCTGGAAGGTCAGACATTCGAGGCTTAAGGTTGTCGGAAGGCATTAATGACACACTGTTAGAACTTAGTTCATGACTATTACACGGCATCGCATGGACACCTTGAGCAGTATGCATATGTTACATGCCTGTGCTAACATGCCAATTCATCTTACTCTCTGGATATCATCTCCACTCGTATGATTGATTACTGGCGACCATTATCTAATGATAGTCCTAAGTCTCCCTCGTTCCAATCCAGTCTTTTATCCCACTCGATCACAACAAGCCAGTCTTGATACACTTGAATCTGTTCCAGAGAGGGTTCCTTATCAAGTGTCAGGGTGAGATTGCCCCATCCCCCTTCACCTTGAGTGATCCAGAAGATGATAGTCTTTTCCCCATGACCAACGAAAAAGTACAACCTGGGTCTGTTGGTAGGGCCAAGCGTCTTGAGAGTATCCTTGAGACCGCGGTTCAATGCACAAAAACACCAACTCACCCAAGGAATAACGGGGAACGTCGCTGGATTCGCAGGTCCCTGGCCAATTACAGTTCGCATATACTCCAGCAGTTGTATGTCCAGTTCGTTGGATGGTTTTGTGCGCACAATAGGGTCCGAAGGATCCTGGATACCCGAGAAAGGATTAGCATGCTTAGTAGCGAATCATCAGACCCCACCTGTTGGTGGACCCAATTTGCAAGTCCTGGAAGGCAATAGTCGGCACGTATGTATCTGAAATCTAAACTATGAATAAAGAGGAGGAGGTCGTCATCTTTTTCATCGGAACAACTATCGAACATCCATGTGCACTGTTTGGTGGCCTTTGCAATGGCTCTAGAAACATCTTCCTCATTGTCTGGTGAGACCCATTTCAGGTGGGGTAAACTCGCATGTTGATGTTCGTGGTCGAAGTACCACCCTATATAAAGTCAATAAGGCCATCACCTTAATCTCCTCCTGCTGACTCACCATCGTTGGTGTGGAAGAGCGTCACATCAATGTTGTGCCAGAAAAGACATGTTTTCGCGATGTCGAAAGAGGCCTTCCCTTGCTCAATGACGAACCTCCCTGAGCGATTTGGATTTGAGAGAAAGTCTTGAAACGACGCATGGTGAAAACGTAATGGTGCATTGGAGGCATCCTCGGGAGCTGGTACTGCGATGACTGAATGTAGCTTCCGCAAAGCACTGTAGAAAGCACTTTGGTCAAGCTGAAGGAAGTTGCAGAGGCTTTGGGTAGTAGGTACTGGTACGATGCGGTAGTTGATGCTAGTTGACCAAATATGGTGAGCCAGAATCCGCCAGGTCGTTCGGAAGATATCCTCAGGCACGTCCGTGAGGATCTGGGTATATAGAAGGTCGAGAGACGCCAGAGGATTGCTCGACCCAATGGCATCTATGCGATTCAAGAAAGATAGGAGCTTCTTCAAGCGCTCCACTGGATTTGCGTACGTAGGGTCGCCGATGTATCTCAGGCCAGTGGATGCGAAAACAAAGAGACCGGAGGCTGATCCAGAGAGCTCATTGAACTGGTCCTCAGAAGGCCAGGGCGAGGGTGCAATGACCCTGAACTCGACCTTGATTCTCGCCAATTCATCACGTAGATACCGATCGACATCGCCCCGACATTCATCATCAAGGAGGAGCTCCTCACGGCCATAGTACGCAACCCTTGAGAATGTATATTGAAGATGTTCCTCCGGTCGGCTGCAGATGAGCCAGAGGAGGGGCATGTCCTTCAGCTGGGCGGCCTCATTGATCATGCTGACGAACTCGAATTGGGCCCTTTCCCCTTCACATTCGTCAAGACCATCAAGAATGATGACGAAAGGATCTTTGATGCGTGTGGATTCGTGTGTCTGCAGCGACAAAAGGGGGTCGATGATGAGCTTCCGGAGCTGGACACGCGGCGCCTTTTTCAGCAGTTGAGGATCGCTGGTGAGCTGGTTGGTTAGTGCGGAATTATAGTCGCGGCAATGGACGGCAAGCTGGTATGCGAGGGTAGGAATCACAGCTTCGGGTTTATTTCGATCATTTGGCCTGGAGAAGAAGAAAGCGGCACCAAGACGACCCCTCTCAGAACACTGCTCGGCGAAGGTCTGAGCGATAGCAGATTTCCCGGTGCCAGCTGGACCATGAAGCCACATTATGTCCCACTCTCGCTCAAGACCGTCCAACCATTTCTTGAGCTTGCCTGAAATCTTCAGACGGGTCTCCGGATGGCATTTGGGGGGTGGGTCTCTTGCGCTGGAATCCATTGCGGCACCAGGTTCAGTATACGGCTCAAGACGTTCTAAAGCTGCGATGGATTTGAGTTGACATATCTTGAGGTCACCGACAAATGACAAACCTGGCTTTCCTGTTGCAAATACTGTGTGGTTTATATTGACAACACCAGTGTGGTTCTCGAACATCACTGGATTGTTGATATCGAAGTTACTTGCTCGATTCAAGAGCCCCGACGAAGGTGACCTTGTGCTTTGTTCCTGCGAACCTAGAGAGCACGATCTATGTCAACAGTAGAAGCACTATGCTCACGGCTCACGGTTATTTGCATTCTGTGATGATGGGGCCCGGACGCGTCGGCCAGAAGAATCCTTTGGACGTATGAAGCGCCTGAGATGATCGACAAGGGAATCAGGTAGCAAGTCGACGGATACTGCGAATCGTGGCATGGTAGGTAGTGAGAAGCCACACAGCGTCTACCTCGCATGCTGCAACTGAGGCATGGAGGTCAGATGACTGTGGGATGAGCACTGGCTGTCGTAAATAAAACAGCCCAGCTAAGTTCAGGCACGATTGAAGTTGATGTATGACGCCCCATCAGCATGTTCTTTTGACCTGATGCCTATCTCCTCTCTGTTAACCGTACTCTCCTCACCCCCCTCCTGGCTTTGGCACATCCAAATTTTCCTCTCGTCTCACGTCTTCAAGGTACCACAACGCCCCCTTACAAGCACATTCACCAGCGGTACTCCAACTTCCCCACTAGATGCCTGGGGTATGGCCCTAGTCACAGCACGCATGACCTCAGATTAGCGATTCCCCAATACATCTCAAGTCCAGATGTGGGATCTGTGTTGTAGTATTGTCTACCAGGTTTTACGATGACCCTTCGTGCCCTCTGAGACGTCTGCGGGGCTATGGGCGCGCTCACTAAACCAAGCGATTTTACTGCCAGCACACTTGACGGGACGCGTTCAACGTCAGTACAAAATTCTGTCCCCTTATACTTAAATCTGGCTGGCAGTGGATGGGTTGTTAAATATAGTTTCTTGACTTTTGATGGACATGATTGTCTGGGACGCGATCCCACGAAACGATAGCTACTTTCGAGCAGCCCCAAGGGCATAGGCAGAGGCCAACGGAATTACTTGTTCGATGAAAATAGAATATTTTTAATCGTGACTGTAGATGCGTATTGGAACCTTGTCGTTCAAGGACCTGAAAAATGGACTGCGATATGAATTTCCTGCTCCATATATATCCATTCATTTCCCTCCTTGACAGTCTAACACGTCCGTAGATCAACCATATCCCACCTGTACTATTAACAAACAAAGCATTTGCATATGTGCTCTCCCTCCTCACCCCCTACGCACTTCGCAGCTCTTTGTGGATAACCTACTCACGGGTGGACTTGCGGTCCTCCCCTCCTGCGTATGAGCAACGAGTAACTACAGGAGGTTGTGTACCCTCCCTTCTCATGTTAGAGCTTTCGCAGATCCATGCAGTCCGTGGCGTTCAAACTATCGAGTCCAATGTGATGATGGGGTGCTTAGAGGGTTTTACGGTGTTGGTAGTAGTGAAAGTGTGAGGGGTGCCAAGTTAAAAGGGAAGAGGAATCCCAGACAGTGGAAACTGGAAAGCGTGAGGGAAGAAGGTCACTACAGTGGATGCGCCCAGAGAAGCTTTACCGTCGGTGTTTGTATTCATAAGGATTAGATGCCCAAGTGAAGGGCTTGAGGGATGGTGAGTCCGAGCAACTGTCTTTCCGTCCTTCCGGGTTCATCAACGATTGATCGTAGCTGTAATACGTGCAGTGTATCCGCCCTGTCACGGTGTTGCTTTTGCGGCTCGTGTGTTCTTTGACGTCAATAATTTGCATACAAGCAAGACATCTCTACGGCCATGGATGTGATTCATGTTCCTCCTTCACTATGTAATGGCTCGACTTAATGGACCGGTGGTCCAACAGTGCCCAGTCTGTAGGATGGTCACTAGCTGGGCATTGGTGCTGCAAGACGCTCTTACGTTTCCGACCACGCAGGGGAGCTGTGCCAGTACACAAGGGCGGCGTGAGCGCCTGGATTTCAGACGTTCGGAGCTTAATGTCAGCGGAAGACATCGGTTATTTCATAAACCGCCTGAACGCCTCTAACAGTGTGCGCATGTTATATTCCTCTACTAACACAACATTTGCTCTCCGCATCATCTCCGCTAGTGTGACTGGTTACTGACGTTCCACTATCCCATCATTCTTCCCAGCCCGAGCCCTCCTCTGATAGTCAGTCTCTCTCTTTCCAATCCGGTGTTTCATGCCATTCGATCCCATCAAGCCAGTCCCGATACCCTTGGATCTGTTCCGGAGAGGGTTCCTTATCGAGTGTCAAAGTGTGCCTGTGCTATGCTCTTCTACATTGAGTCATCCAGACTATAATAGCCCTTTCCCCATGACCAACGAAAAAGTACACCCTGCGCCTACTGGTATAGTCAGGCACCTTGAGAATATCTTTGAGACCATAATTCAATGCACAGAAATACCAACTTACCCAAGGAGTAACGGGGAGTGTCGCCGGATCCGCAGGTCCCTGGCCAATCACGATTCGCATGGACTTGAGTAGTCGCATGTCCAATTCGTTGGATGGATCTGTGCGCACAATAGGGTCTGAGGGATACTGGGTACCCGAGAAAGTATTAGTATGTAGGATGCTCAGTAGTGAATCATCAGACCTCACTTGTTGGTGAACCCAGTTGGCAAGCTCCGAAAAATAATAACCGGGGGTTATGTATCTGAAATCTAAACTATGAATAAGAAGGAGGAGGTCGTCGTCTTTTTCATCGGAACATCTCTCCAACGCCCACCAGCATTCTTCGGCAGTCTTTGCGATGGTTCCAGAGAGGACCCCTCCATCGTCCGGTGAGACCCACTTCAGATGGGGCAAACTCGCATGATGATGTCTACGGTCGAAGTTCCACCCTATTAACTCAATAAGAAGACCATCATCCTGATTTTCCCCTGCCGACTCACCATCGTTGGTGTGGAAATGCGTCACATCAATGTTATGCCAGAAAATACATGATTTCGCGACGCCAACCAAGGCCCTTTTTTCTTCAATGACGAACCTCCCCGAGCGATTCGGATCTGAGAGAAAGTCTCGAAACGACGCATGGTGAAAACGTAATGGTGCATCGGAAGCATCCTCAGGAGCTGGTACTGCCACAACTGAATGGAGCTTCCGCAAAGCACTGTAGAAAGCACTTTGGTCAAGGTGAAGGAAGTTGCAGAGTGTTTGGACAGCAGATGTTACTCGGGTCTTGTAAATGACGGTAGCTATCCAGATAAAATGGGCCAGAATCCGCCAGGTCATTGGGAAAACATCCTTCGGCAAGTCAGTGAGGATCTGGGCATACAGAAGGTCAAGAGACGCCAGAGGATTATTCGACCCAATGGCATCTATGCGATTCAAAAAAGATAGGAATTTCTTCAAGCGCTCCACCGGATTTGCGTAAGTAGAGTCCCCGATGTATTTCAGGCCAGTGGACGCGAAAACGAAGAGACCGGAGGCTGATCCGGAGGGCTCATTGAGCTGGTCCTCAGAAGGCCAGGGCGAGGGTGCAATAACCCTGAACTCGACCCTGATTCTTGCCAATTCATCACGAAGATACCGATCGACATCGTCTCGACATTCATTATCAAGGAGGAGCTCCTCACGACCACAGCATGTGACCCTCGAGAATGCATACTGAAGATGTTCCTCTGGTCGACTGCAGATGAGCCAGAGGAGGGGGAGGTCCTTCAGCTGGGCAGCCTCGTTGATCATGGTAACGAACTCGAATTGGGCCCTTTCCCCTTCACACTCGTCAAGACCATCAAGAGTGATGATGAAAGGCTCCCTGATACGTGTGGTATCGTATGTTTGTAGCGACAAAAAGGGCTCGATAATGAGTTTTCGAAGCTGGACGCGCAGTGCCTTTTTCAGCAGCTGAGGATCGTTGGTGAGTTGGTTGGTCAGGGCGGAATTATAGTTGCGGCAATGGACGGCGAGTTGGTATGCGAGAGTGGGGATTACAGTTTCAGGGTTATTTCGATCGTTTAGCCTAGAGAAGAAGAAAGTGGCACCAAGACGACCTCTCTCGGAACAGTGCTCGGCGAAGGTCTGAGCGACGGCAGATTTCCCGGTGCCAGTTGGACCATGAAGCCACATCATGTTCCATTCTCGCTCAACGGCATCCAACCATGTCTCGAGCTTGTCTGAAATCTTTAGACGGGTTTCTGGATGGCATTTGGGAGGTGGATCTCTTGCGCTGGAATCCATCGCGGCACCGGGTTCGGTATATGGCTCAAGACGTTCTAAAGCTGTAGCAGAGTTCAGTCCATTGGTATTGAGACTACTGGCGAAGAACACGCCTGGCTTTCCTGCCGAAAACATATTCTCAACTCTCTCGACCATCACTGGATTGTTGATGGCAATGTTACTTGCTTGATTGAAGAATCCCGACGAATGCGACCCCGTGCATTGTCCCTGAGAACCTGGGGAGCACGATCTATGTCAACCGTAGAAACACTGTAATCACGACCCACGATGATGTGCGTTCTGGGATGATTGAGCTCGGGTGTGCCGGTCAGAGGAATCCTTGGGGTGCATGAAGCGCCTGAGACGGTCGACAAGAGAATCAACCAACAAGTCAACGGACACCGCGAACGGTGGCATGGTGGGCAGCGAGAAGCCACTTAGCGCCTATCTCCCAACACATAGAAGTCAGATGACTATGGGATTCGCTTGTAAGACAACGAGAAGAAACTCAGTCACTCGTTATGAAGGCGAGTACTGAGGGAGCTGTACATCGTGCTAAGGCATATATAGGAACTGTATAAAGGGTCGAAAGGAAAATTTAACTAAGGGAAAAGATAGTGTTCAGGCATTCTTGTAGGTCCTCTTGGGAAGACAACTTATATTTAATTCTAAATGAACATCACATCAGCATATCCCTTGACTGCGAGGAGCGCACGTAGGAAGGCGATATTTCGCAGCCCTTCCGGGTTGTTTTCGGAGAAAAAGAGGTATTCAACGGAGAAGGAGAGAGGGGAGTAGAGGTAGCCAAGGATGACGTGGGCATCGTTGTACTCATTTGAGACTTCCGCGACGTGGCCATTCGTGGGGAATACAGGCTCTCCTTGGATAGGGATGATGGTAGGTACAGGGAAGGTGGTGACAAAATTCGAGGAGAGGTTGAGGTTCGTCGGAGCTGAACAGTACTATATTGTCGTCGGCACCTCGCGAAGGTTGTTGCATTGAGTGGCCTGAGTCATGTGAGCTTTCCAATCTATCGGGGAGTTTGATGAGACGGCTATCGTAGCAGCAGAACGCTTATTGCCATCAGGGCGTGTCCTGGCGTCGCCTGCTGTGCTACAGCTTGAGAACCCGCGGTATATTTATCCAGGACTCCGGGATCCGATGTTGTGAGGCTCGCGTTTGAGAGGTCGAACGCAGCCAGATAGTAGCGCGATGCAGAATTGAAGGAGAGTGGCGATACCACGACTCGCGCGATCCCATTGTGCGGTACATCAACCGCCTCCTGCTCGGTTTGGTTGTGACTCTGACGGAACGAGTTGCATACAATCGATCAGGCCTCTCATAGGATACTGTAACATATCCGAAAGACTCACCTTGGCTAAACCAGATATCACATAGGAAGTCTGCGCGCAATGCAAGTCGGGGGAGTGCATCACCCTTTCAATGAGTAGGGTTAATAGTGTGGGTTGTCAATTTCAAAGATGGATCTTATCTTATCGTCTTAGAGATAAGACTGGACAAATACAGACAAATACAGTTTGCCATAAATACCGCCGCAACCTTTTTTGATCTTCGTCGCAACCTTTTAGACAGTGCCCGACCCATCGATGCTTTACTTGGGGCGAGGCGATTCAGGTTTAGCGCAGACGGATGCCTGGACGGGATTAAGAACTTACCCACCTGATCTTTGGTGGCGCAAGTGTCAGGCCTTTCCTACACATCCACTTGTAATCCGCTTTGTTTCGTAGCTTGATTTGAAAAAATATACATTGGATCTTCACTCCATCCCAATACCTTAAGCATTCTTGAGTGATAATTTCCAGAGCCAAGCAGTATATATAATTTGGAAAATGTCTTGAGGGTGTGCTCCTAAAATATTGTTTTTTTTGCCTGTCATTTCACTCGGTCTGGATTTCGCCTGGGCAGCAATGGGCGCCTCGGGAAAAATGAGTTAGACGTGTGACATATTTCGAGTGACGTGTCACCATGTGACTGCATAAGCCTCTATCCCCACTGTTGCATCCACGCAGTTCCACGTCGTCTCCTCCCTCTCCCTAATTTCTTTCTCCTAGCTTTGGTCTAGTTTTGCCAATATCATGTTTATCTTCAACTGGTTCTGGGACGTTCTTGCGTCACTCGGTAAGTAGCACTTGACCAACTGCGGGGGCTTCTGGTTTGCGTGATTCCTGACCTTTACCTCGTGGTGAAAATAGGTCTTCTGCACAAGAACGCGAAGATTTTGTTC
Organism: Macrolepiota fuliginosa MF-IS2; assembly: GCA_015584085.1. Lineage (NCBI taxonomy): Eukaryota > Fungi > Basidiomycota > Agaricomycetes > Agaricales > Agaricaceae > Macrolepiota > Macrolepiota fuliginosa. The sequence continues at coordinate 13,220 of MU151350.1, forward strand.
CTTGGTTTGGATAATGCCGGGAAGACGGTACGTTCTCCACATGTCTGGTGTTCTGTGTGTTTTTAGAAGCTAATTTGGTTTCTTGGGTTATTAGACGCTGTTGCACATGTTGAAGAATGACCGGTTGGCGACCTTGCAGCCTACCCTCCACCCAAGTGCGTCTGTCCTATTTCCCTCTGTAGAAGAATAACGCTCATTTCCCTTCCCTTCAACAGCTTCTGAGGAGCTCGCCATTGGTAATGTGAAATTCACCACCTACGATTTGGGTGGTCACCAGCAGGGTGAGTCTCTGTCCTTTTCTTGCTTCATGCTCTGAGGAATCTGATGCTTGTCATGTTATGTAATCAGCGCGCCGCCTCTGGAGGGACTACTTCCCTGAAGTCGACGGAATCATCTTTTTGGTTGACACCGCCGACTTTGAGCGCTTCTCTGAGAGCAAGGCCGAGCTTGATGCGCTGCTTTCTATTGAGGAGCTCTCCAAGGTGCCGTTCCTGGTGCTCGGCAACAAGATTGATGCTCCTGGTGCGGTCAGCGAGGAGGAGATGAGGCACCATTTGGGATTGTACCAGACAACTGGCAAGGTTCGTATTCTCAGACGTTTGTCGCTCGCTTCCCAGACATTAAGCGTCCTATTTTGTGTACAGGGAAAGGTTCCCCTCAGCGACATTCGACCCATCGAGATCTTCATGTGCTCGGTTGTGCAGAGACAGGGGTATGGCGAAGGTATGTTGGTCTCACTATTTCGGGTATCATATGAGCGCTTATGATGACTTCTTTCCTCGCTTCGCCTAGGTTTCCGCTGGCTCTCTCAATATGTAAGTGCTAGATGCACAACTCTATCTTCTGAAGCGGTTACTAACATACCTTCCAGATCTAAGTATATCGTCCGTCGAGTAGCTCATAATAGACCCTCGCTGCTACATATCTCGTTATATGGGCTGTTCACCCCTAGTTTACGTAGTACTTTATGTCCCTCCACAAGCCCTGCCTTGTTCTCCATATATTTCCTGGTTGTTCTCTCATTTCACGGCTAGTGAACCGAGTTCCTGGATGATGTCATATTTCGATCTGAGCTCGACATACATTAACTGGGTCAAGTGGAGAAGACATTCGTATCGGGTGCTAAAGCTTAAGCTAGTCCCTACTTTAATAGCTGCGCATCAACGACGTCCTTCGTCAGGGACTCCGGACCATCACGAATCTCAATGATCTTGGATACGCCAGCCTGTTCATATTCAGAATCGCAGGTCTGCATTGTGAGGTAATGGGTGTTCAACTCACATTCTGTTGGAAATCGAGGTAGGCGCTGGCGTGTAGTGTCAGTAGGCCAGTCTCTGAAGACGTTGGTGCCCAGTTAATGAGAACAAGGGGATAGGACTTTCGTCCGTCCGGATGATTAAGCTCATGCGAGAGGACAACGTAACGGGGTGAGTTCTCAGGGAGTTCTATCTCAGCAATTAGTCAGGTCCTCGAGAGACGTGGCGCTCGGCTTCATACCTTCAGCAAGTTCTTCGATGCTTATATCGTCGAATTGCTCGACTTCCTCCATAATGAGTTTGGCCTTGTTGATCTTGATAACAATTGCAGCACTTCCTTTGCTGCGTTTCGCAAATCTGAACTTGCGGAGGGCATCCTTGATGTCTTGGGGTATATCGACAGTACTGGACTATTGGAGAATATCGTCATTGTGAACTCAGCATTCTAAATGGACTGACCATTGGTGGTGGGAGAGATAAGATAAGCGTGATTACGGGTACGCGGGAACTATAGTGATGGTGGGATCAGTGCCTTTTGGGAAGGCCTAAGAAATGAGTAATCCATTTGTCTACATACATACTTAACCATGCCATCCATGGCGTGGTTTCGTCTCCATCATTCCTCCCTTCCTCCCATTCGCTTCAGCGAGTGCCTCCGCCTCTAATGCCCCCAGCGTCGAATACCTCTCGTTCCCGTTCGCGAGTGCAGTCGTCGGGCCGTGCAACCCCCACCGGCAGGACATACGTAGGCCAAGCCGAGGAACTCATACTACCGGAAGGTCCTATCAGCGAACAGACTGCCGAGTTGTTACAGGAGTTTGTTCATCCCCACATGGTGGAAGATACGCTTGCTGATGAGCAATCGTCCGAGGAAGAGGAGGAGCTGAGCAAAGTGAGGAGCCTTCCCTGGTGGAAGCGACCTTCACCATGGTGGTACGTAGCGCCAAATTCGACACATTAATATCGACCTTTTGACGTGTATTTCCTTCCTCAGGCTATTGGTCGCGTTGCCATTCACAGCTATAGCCATGTCTGCAACGATTGCACCGCGCATTGAGGTCTACACAACTCTCGCGTGCCGCGTTATCAGACCAGACATTTATTCCGATGTGTCGCAACCTAATACCGCCGTGCTATCCACCGTGGCAGAGACACGCCCTCAGAGATGTGCTGCCGATCCAGTCGTCCAGGCTGCCGTCGCTAAACTTTCAGCGGGTATGTTGTTCAACCCCATCATATTTCTTTGCCTCCATCCATCATCCATCATCTCTGACGTCAATGTTTACTCTTTCAATGCAGCTATGACAACTTCTATGGGCATCCTCAGCTGCCTGACCACTGGTTGGTGGGGTGCCGTGAGTCCGCGTTATACCCTTTCCCGCCTCGTTTCATTGCTAATCCAGGAACTAGTTCTCAGATAGATATGGTCGCGGCCGTGTTATGGGAATATCCGTTCTTGGTCTATTATTAACAGACTTCATCTTTATCTTCGTGGCCCTGTTTCCTGATAGGGCTCCCGGAGGCTATTGGTTCTTGCTGCTTGGTCCCCTCGTGGAAGGTTCACTTGGAGGTATATTTGTGGCCCTCCTGAAGAGAGTTATATGTACTCACACTTTTGATAGGTTTCACGGGCGCTATGGCTGCTATTCACGCGTATCAAGCCGATACCACTAGTCACCATGATAGGTATGCCTGGACCGCTCTGTCACCCGGCCACACTGACATATGGCATAACAGATCGCGTATTTTTTCACTGAGCCTGGGGTTGGTTTTCACGGGAATGGCTATCGGTCCGACTCTTGGTGCACTCCTCATCCGATCTACTGGTCAAATCTTATCCGTATTCTATGTCTCTGCGGGGTCACACCTTATCTATGCCTTCCTGGTCTGGTTCATCTTGCCAGAGTCTTTGAGCTTATCCTATAGGCTCCGGGCTCGAGCGAAGTATGCAGAGGAAGTGCAGGTGGATTCTTCAGGACGTAACAGGAGCTTTACCGTCCGGTTGCTAGTGGTGACCAGGAGGCTTTTTGCGTTCCTTAGCCCCCTTTCTGTCTTATCTCCTGAGGTCAAAGACTCTTCCAGTAACCCGCTCAAAAAGAGAAAAAGGGATTGGAACTTGACCCTCTTGGGTATTGCATATGCCCTGACGACGTCAATCATGGTACGTGTTTCCTCCTAATATCTCTGCCAAATTCTCACTGGTATCTAGGGATCTTATACTTACAAATTCCAATATGCCGCATCCACCTTTGGTTGGACGTCCGAGACCGTGAGTCCCCTGCCTAGACAGCAATTTTTGAAGTATGTTCTGACGCGCACTTAGCTCGGATATTGGCTCAGTCTGGTTGGCGCCGCCCGTGCTATCTATTTGACGGTCCTTTTGCCTGGTAAGCGACATGAATTCCTGATACAAAGCATGCAATGACACAGCGGGTAGTTGCAATCAAACTCTTCAAGCCGAAACCTATAACCATTGAGATACCTCGAACCACCTCCGAAACAGAGCCCTTGCTGTCGTCCTCCGAATCTAATGGAGACCTTCCGAAAAAGAAGAAGGAAATACATTCCCCAGCTTTCGATCTTGGTCTCGGCCGGATCTCGTTACTCATTGAAATTGTGGCCTACACATTCATGGCTCTCGCGCCCACTCCTTTCGCGTTCACGGTATTTGGAATGTTGAGTGCAATGGGGGCGGCTTTCTCCCCTGCTACCCAAACCGTTGCACTAGCTCTATATACCCGGCGCGGAGGTACCGAGTCTGGGCGGCTTTTTGGCGCACTAAGCGTCCTGCAAGCACTAGGGTGGGTTGTTCTTAGTTTCCTGATGATCAAATGCGAACTGACATATGATTTAGTTCGCAGATACTGGGACCTTCGCTCTATGGCATCATCTATGTGAAGACTGTTTCCACGTACCCCCGAACTATATTCTTGGTTACTGTGTTGACCGTCATCATTTCCTCTATCCTCCTTTCGTGTGTCCGTCTCCCCAAGGAATACTACCCACCGCACGCAATGGCAGCGAGCGCGGATGAGGATATAGAAGAGCCAAATACCGGCCCGTCTGGAGCATCTGCCAGAAGCAGCGAAGGAACACTAGTTGGAGCCCGGGCAACGGCATGACCCGATAGTGGAGAATATGTGTTCTAGTATGTTTTGGTCTTCTCAATTTGGGTTGTTGATACAATTCGTGTTTATTCCGAGATTACACTATCCTGCTGTATCATATTTGACGCGCTCAATCAAGATTATATTATCATTTGATAGATATAGTGCGCCACTTTTGAATTGATTTTAGGAGAGCGCCCGGGCTCGAAAACTGCGATGTCTACGCTACTTTTTTTCTTCCGTTCTTCTAAAACCGGTAGCACTTGCGATGACGGCGGGAGTGAGCTATTTTTATCCTGTGATTTGTAACCTGTCTAACCGGGAATATGTTATGATGCTCTAGGATGCTCTAGGCATTAGACCTCTCAATGTTCACCTGATAGACTAAGGTCGCCGAGAACAAAGACTACGGTCCTGGACGCTTCCATTGTTCTCGTCTCCGACAAGCTACATACTAGCAACCAGTGAGTTTAGGGCGCATGAGCGCAATTTCTGGTGCGAAAAAAAAAACCATCCGAAGAACCCGTCAACATGTTTCTCCGCCCGTATGGTGTTTAGTATCCAGGAAATTCACCACCCTGACTTACGAATATGCTTCTAGCCTCTGGCTGACAACTGGTTTTTGATGTCTGCGGAGCCTTGCCATGCAAGGGAATGTAGAGGAGTTCGATATGTTCGGAGGGTGTTTACCGAAGAAACAGGTATAAAAGGTGGGTTGCATGTATGTATCTCAATCCAAGCACCAATTCCAACTCGGAAAAGGACGATTTCATCAATGAAGCTTTCTGGATACCTCGTCTCCTCTCTCGTGTTCCTCACGGGCACTCTTGCCGCCAACAACTTTGGGGGTTTGACTGCGTCCAACTCTGCAGGTGGTAAAGGCACCTACACCTGTCGGACCCAAGCCCAGGTCAGTCCCTCCCCCTACATCGTTGGGTAGAAAAAGTTGACTGATCCTCTCTGTCTGTGTGCGTCGAAACAAAAAGTGGAACGACTTGGCCAAGTCCGCAAAGAGTGCTGGGTTCAAATCAATCAGGATCCTTGGATTTGATTGTAACGCGCTCAATTTGGCTTCTGCGGCCGCTGCTTCTGCGGGGATACAAGTCCTTGCCGGGATTTACTTTGATGTGAGCCCAAAGTATTATTAACTTTTGAAACATTCTTGGCGTACTTATGTGGTTTGTGCTTGGGCAGGGAACTGTGGCTTCTGCTAATGCTGCTATTGAGTAAGTTTTTTTGCGCTTCGGACTGCCCGGTTGTAACTCATGGTGTTTGTTTTGTGTAGTAATCAAGTGAAGCAATTTCAGGCTGCGGTCAAGCAGTTTGGTGCGAATCGCTACATGGGCCTGACTGTTGGCAACGAGGTCGGTTACTTCACGCCACTACAGCTGTATAATATAGGTGCTAATATCGAGCGTAGAACACGGATAGTCCAACCAACATCATGAACAAGGTCAGCCAAGTGAAGAGTAAGCCGTTATGCGTTTATTGTCAAGTGCTACTCTGAACCTTTTGACACGAATAGAGACCCTCCAAGGTGCGGGAATCAACACTCCCGTCACGACCGTACATGTCTGGGTCAACATTCGTGACAACCATGTCTTCTGCAATGGTGATTTCGTTGGCGCCAACGCTCAGTAAGTGGCACACCTGTCAAGCACCTAGATCATTCTGACAAATATATTCACAGCGCGTTCTATGATCCCAATACTACTGCAGACCATGCAGGCGACTTTATGACGAATACTGTCATCCCTGCCCTCCGACAAGCATGCGGCCAGAACAAGAAAATCATTATCACCGAGTACGTACTATTTTACCTGATGATTATTTTTGAACGCATGTGTTGATCGTCATACTGTAGAACTGGCTGGCCGTCTCGCGGAGGCCCGAATAGAGCGGCAGTTGCTTCCCTTGCCAATGAACGCACGGCGTTGTCAAAGCTTAACTGCGCTGCTCGCAATGACCGCTCCATTACAATGTTCGCTTTTGAATACGATGATCAGACCTGGAAATCGAACGACAACGAGCGGAGCTTTGGGATTTTCGGCAAGTTCAACCTTAACACGGATATTTTCTCAGCCTGTTGAAATCGTTGTGTGGTATATATTGGTGGTGCGAGGAGGTTCGTAGTAGTCCATGATTGTTGCAAGGGCGCTTTTTCAAGAGAGAAGCATGATGTTGTAAATAAAACCAATGGACTTCTTAGTTCTCAGACCATGTATAATCCACGGGTACCCACCCCATAATTGCCGTGGTGATTTATTCGCTCATACTGGATGTAAGGAATGACATCATAAGGAGGGGATGACAGTGATGTATATCGGCGATTCGGCATTCTTCTCGGTCTTGTGGTTTTATCTCGTTCCTTGTTATCAGACGGGGGAAGACCACCAGCCATTGTCGGTGCCTCATACTTATCTTTGTTCCATCCGAAGTCGGGTTCGGGTGTAGATGCAACAAGTACCGTCGGAATAAGAGTTCTCTCTTAGACTCGCGTACGGACGATGGGATCGAAGAGTGACGGAGTGCCAGGGCTAAGAATAATCCTGGTTGCAGTGCGCGCGACTCGGGCCAAAAATGTCTTTTGCCTCGTGCTCACAGAGTCAAATCGGGGAGGATATCCGTGTAGAAGCCGTCGGTAAGTGGAGTGCGGTTGTTGGTGCGATTGGAACTATGCTAGATCGGTAGGGGGTGACCAGCGGTTGCATGGCCCTCCGCTTGGCCTTATTATGCCTATTTGGGAGTAGTGTAAGAGTGAGGGGCTGTGGGATGAGTCAGGCACCCGGGAGAGAATGGTCTTCAACGGTTTCTCGTCGGATGTATCATGTAATGATGGACCTGACAATAAATCTCGAGAGTCTCGCATTTCGGGGGGTATGAAGCTGCCACAGGGTATGATGGAACCTTCCTCGACTATCGGATATGATTCTTTTTTGCATATTGTAACCAAGTGTCTACACATGTTCTGCAGGGTTGGGAGGCTTTCGATGCTTCTGCCGTTGTTGGGGGGACAGGAACGTCCCGGGGAAGCAGAATCGAATCGCCGGGGCGTCAGGAATGAACTGAGAGCAGAGTCAGCCATCGTCGAGCACACGAATATCGGGGCAGGTGATTGGCCTAACCTTGCGTGTGGAGCCAAACTAATGTTGTCGCCATCAATCAACTTTACGAGAGACGGGGAGAGAGCGACCAAAACCAAATAGACTTCAACATAAATCTTGGAAGTTTACCCCCATTGACCCCCATTCTTTCAGATCTTGCTCACAAAGGCATCAGTAGCACATGTGGAAGACATCACTGTTGGTGTTGAACATTAAGTATTGTCCTCGAAGTCCATGGATCACCAATCTCTATGATGTTCTTCCGTTCCCCTCGCGCTCGCGTTGTTTGGAATGCTGAGTCTTCTCCTGCGACCCGAGTAGCATTATGCATATACCCAACGCGACGGCACGGAGTCTGGACGATTTTCTAAGTGCTGAGTATTCTACAAGCACTAGGGTGTGTTTTTAGTCTGCTGATGATCACCACTTGATTGACACTTGACCTAGTCCCCGGATAGTCGGACCTTTACCCCAGGGCTTGAAGTAACATCCCACCGAACTATCATCTCACCGAATCATATCCCTTGTTCCCGTGGGCAGAGTTGCCCTCTCATGCGTCCGTCTTTCCGAGAGTTAGCCACCACGCACAATGGCCCTCCAACGAGGACATTGGAGAGCCGAATTTAGACGTGCCTGGAGCGGCTGCCAGAAGCAAGGGGAGGAGCCAAGGGAAGGTCATCACTTGGGAGAGTGTCCTAGTATGTTATGGTCTTCCCCAAATCGGGTTGATTGACGCAATCCATATGTCGCTTCGAAAAAAGCGTGAACATTTAGACCAACTTTTTAGCATCTTGGTGCATTCTGGACCATATTTCCTCGCACTTAACCTCGACCCATGCGAGTCGGTGACCAAAACCTCGGATCTATAGCTTGGCATCGCTGGTATCACCGACTTGCTATTCTTGCATCACAAGGGTGTACAACAGGTTACCACCCGGGGAACCCGTTACCAATTTCCCAGCCATTCTGTGTTCAAAAAAAAATCTTATCCCACAGATACATCTTCTAGCCTTCGTCTGTCAACTGGTTTATTGATATCTGCATGGCTTGTGAAGCAGATGGCTCGAGGAATTCGGGCGTACTTGCCGGAGGAACGGGTATAAAAGGCGATCCTTACGCTTTCGTTTCAAGTCGAGCACCTACTCTAGTTTTCCTGAAGAAAAAGACAGCCATACAATGAAGTTTTCAACGTACTTTGTCTCTTCTCTTGCGTTCCTCACGGGGACTCTCGCCGTCAACAATTTCGGAGGCATAACAGCGTCCAATTCTATCGGCGGTGTAGGCACTTACACCTGTCGCACCCAAGCCCAGGTCGGTCCCCGTCCTATCCTCACGAATCATCAAGCAGAGAACTGACTGTTCTGATCATTGACTCTGCATATTTCGGACTGAAAAGTGGAACGACCTGGCCAACTCTGCAAAGGGATCTGGGTTCAACTCGATCAGGATCCTTGGGTTCGATTGTGACGCGCTCAATCTGGCTTCTACAGCTGCTGCTTCGGCAGGAATGCAAGTCCTCGCCGGAATTTTCTTTGACGTGGGTCTTTGATTTCCGCCTTATGGAAGTGTGCTCACGGGTACTGGTTGTGCTTGCACAGGGAAGCGTCGCTGCAGCCAACGGTATGATTGAGTGAGTCCCTCATGTTGTATTGTTGGGGTGGTGGATTAGGTTTTTCTGATGTTCGTCGACAGCACTCAAGTCCAACAATTCCAGAGTGCAGTCCAGCAATTCGGCGCTGGCCGGTACATCGGATTGACCATCGGAAACGAGGTCGGGTCATTTGACTACCACTAAGATCCGGTAATATGTGTACTGACGCGGAATGTAGAACAATGACAGTCCAACCAACATCATGAACAAAGTAGGCCAAGTGCGAAGTAAGTCCTTTGCGCGTTTAAACAAGGACACGCTATAAATACTTTCGCGCAATAGACACCCTCAGGGCTGCAGGTGTCAACACGCCCGTCACAACCGTACACACCTGGGTCAACATCCGTGACAACCCCGTGTTCTGCAATGGTGACTTTGTTGGTGCTAACGCTCAGTAAGTAGCGACTTGAAAATATGCAAGATTGCTCTGACAGGTAAACTCTTAGCGCTTTCTTCGATCCCAACACCAGTGCGGAACACACGGGTGGCTTCGTCTTCCGTACCGTCGTGCCTGCTCTCCGAGGCGTCTGTGGCGGCAAGAAGATCATCATCACAGAGTACGGGTATCATTTACTCGAAACCGCTTAGACGCGGCTACTGATTGGGATTCTAAATTAGATCTGGCTGGCCATCTCGTGGAGGCTCAAACGGAGCAGCTGTCGCCTCCCTTGACAACGAACATTCCGCATTGTTGAACCTTAACTGTGCTGATCGCGATGACCGCTCCATTACGGTGTTCGCCTTCGAGTATGACGATCAACTCTGGAAAGCGAACGACAACGAGCGCAGCTTTGGAATTTTCGGCAAATTCAACCTCAATGGAGATGTTTTTGCACCCTGTTAGATCCGATGTATGTTGTATTGTTGTATTGTTGTATTTCTGTGTACATATTGAATGGAGAAACATCAATGGACATAGGCGGTAGGGGCCGAGTCCGAAATGAAGATTAGCGTGAGTCGGATAGCACCAGAATCACCGGAAGTTGAAAGGGCATTTGGACATAAACACCGTCGCTCGGGGATCAAAACTTGCCATAACACATAGATTAAGCTGTATATATTACATCTTGATAGGGAAACAACAGAAGATGTCCGGAAACCGATGGGACAATATAAACGGGACACAAGAAACGAGAGTTCCTCCAGAATCTAGGGGATAAAAATTCTCGAGTAGCCATCAATTCTGCAGATGAGTATGTCGTCAGATTACTTTGAAGGCATGAACTGAACAAAGGCAACGTACGGCTGACGGCAACAAGGGCAACAATGTTTTCCTGGAGATCCTCTCGCTGCCAACACTTCTCTACACTGATCGCACATTACCAAGCACCTGAAATGGTTGAGCAACAGAAACAAGAATCCATAATTGAGCAATAAGGACTCACCGACACGGCCAACTCACGACATCCCTCGGCTTACTCGTACAAATAATACACATCGCCCGATCAGTCCAATCCACCTCCCCATCCTTCTCTCCACCTACGTCTACATCCCGTCTCGCAGTAGCAACCCCCAAATCCCAAGCATCTTCATCTGGCCCCTCCATAATTGCTAACCCCCACCTCCTTCCCATTTCACCCCACCTCCGCCGAGTTAACGGTGGCACAGGGGCGTCCTCTCTACCTGTTGCAACCGCCGAGCCATGAACCAGATGACTCAACACGAGTTTACTACCCTCGTCGACTCCCTGAGTCCTTACGAGGTCAGCAAAGAGCGCGATAGCCTCATCCTCCCTTTCCTGTTGTTCTTCCTCCGGTACCACAGAGCCGTCTCCCAGCCTCATTAAAGGCCAATCCTCATCCCCGACGTCGCTCGAACCCTCGCTTCCATCCTCACTCTCAGAATCCACACCGCCACCCAAAGCAGCATCTTCATCCTCATCATCACTAATCTCCTCTCCTCTAAGGAATCGTTCGTACAACTCCCTCTCAGCCCTCCGTCTCTCTGTCTCCACCGCCAAACCCAACCTCCCCACATCCACATCTGTGATATGCGGTCTATGCCTCAACCTCTCCTCAGCCTCCGCCTCCGCCTCCGCATACCCTTTCCTACCCCTCCACTGACACACCCAGCGCCATGTCAACCTCAACAACCCCCGAAGCGCCCCACTCGCAGCTTTCGAGAACCGGACAAGCTCACGTAACCACACCCATCTCCGCCCCTCCGCACCCCTCCTCGCAGAACCTCCTGCATTCGTCTCAACGGACCGAACTTCATTATTCCATCCTTTCAATTGCACAGGTTTAGCCACCTGTCTCCCAGAGGCCGGAGCGACGCGACTACTCGAAGCTGTACCCGTCCTCGACGACTCTGCAGCTTTATGCCCAGATAACACGCTTCCAACACCCGACCTTCCCATCCTCACACTCCCGTACGTGACCGACGGTTCCAGCGGCGGAACAGGATTCGGACCTCTCCCGCGCCTACGAACAAACTGCGGTGGTGCGCGTACCGGCGCAGATATCGGAGCGACTTCATTCCCCCACCCCTTCAACCCCGTAGCCTCCAAACTGGCTGTTCCAATCCTCATCAGTACCACCCCCCATTCTTCTTCAAATGGTAAATTCGACCACGAGAATTGTGCGGAATCGGCGTCTGGATTATCGGTGAGTCCGCCTGCGGCTGCGATGCCGAGTGTTGTGAGTACTCTGTCTACTCTGCCGTTGACGAGGAGTTGGACGAGGGCGTTGAGGAAGACGGTTAGGAGTATGATGGAGATGAGGCAGGATTCGATGAGGCAGGAGAAATAGTTCATGAGGGGGTAGCTGGACCGGAAGCCTGTTCCGGAGAATACATTGTTGGGGGAGTCCTTCGTTCCGTCTGGGCGTATTAGAGATCCGAAGATCATTGCAGGGTAGCCACGGGTGAGGAGGGTTGTGTGGAAATGTATGAGACCGAGGAATGAAGTGAGGGCTGTTGGGATTAGACGATGATTAGAATATTTCTTGGAAATGCAGAGGATGTGGAAGATGGTGGATTGGAGGAGGGGGATGCCCATTGTGATAAGGGCGTGTGTATCTGGTCTTGGGGGGAGCCCATCGGGTTTGTGGACATGGGAAGCTGAAAGAGAGAATAGGTAAAGGACAAAGGAATGGGCGACCTATTGCCATGAGAATCGTGAGGACATGGGAATACACGAGGTGCCTATCACGTACGAGGTTGTATGGAGACATCTGTCTGCCAAGATGTACTTCTTCCACGGTTCCGTTTGCCAATTCATCTAGCTTGCGCACAAAGCTCTCCACAAAGTACGCCAAACCCAGGGAACAGAAGCTGATCCAGCAGACTTCATCCATTGGTTTGTGCGAGGCCCAGTGGCCTAATTTCTGTGCCACAAAAATAAAGCGCTCCGGCATCCATACTGGTAATGTTTCGGGGTACATCCCCGATGTCTGCAGGATAATTATACCCCATAAAACACACGTTCGCAACAAGCAGTATAATGTTGGAAATTGCAGCACAAATCTTGTGGCAGTGCGAGAGAGATCGATAGGGAATATTGAGCGGTAGATTCGGATGAATACAATGGCGCGACCAGAGTAATGCCTTCCTCGCCTAAGTAGGCCTCGTCGGGTGAGACGGGACGGAATCACGGTGTGGTGCAGCCTGTGGAGAAGAAATGCCTATATGGAATGGTATGAGACAACAGACAACAGCGAACACAGGGACAAGGGTTACCATGAGGAACAAAGCAAGCATGTAACCAGATGTAAAGAATCCAAGCGGGCCCAGCAGCAACGACCGCTCATCCGCACTCGACGAACCAAGTTTCGTCTTTGCACCACCCGTCTGCGATTTTGTCACAAGCGCAAGTGGGGTTTCCCAGTCATTGGTCGCGATGAAATCAGAGATTGTCGGTGGAGACAAGGTGTCCAAATTGAGCTGTGTGGGACTGGCGGCTGGCTTTGACCTGAACATGAGGCGGGCGAGGAGTCTGCTTGGGAGGAGGTCGAGGATTGAGGTGAGGTTGAGGCTGAAGGAGATGTTGTGGAGGGACGGAAGGTCGTCCATGTCGACGCTGCGACAGGTGCGCGGGAGACACCCATCTCACCAACCACATACATAAATCATGACGTCTGATTTATTACTTAATCATCATCTCACATACCCCCCATAATATTCACCGGATCTTCACCTTATACCATCATGTCCAATATCACAGCTCAACCTGATTCCAATGGCCAATCTACAGAACATCCCCAAAAGCGTAGGAAGACACACCATATTCCGGATACCACTGGTGAGCTCGTTAGCAGAGACGGCAAAATTTGAATGTGAACAGTTTCCAGGCGAGGAGGAAGTAGATTCCTTGTACTCACAGTCATCTGACTTCTTCGGAAACGCGCACCATATGGTTTTCAACCATCCGACCATGATCGAGAGTATTAATATGATCTCAGCGGGGAAGACAGGTGGGTTGAATAGCCGGGGATTGGGCATGAACTGATCAGAACCATCTCAAGTGCTAGAACTCCTTGCACCATACACTATGCCTGATGCTGCTATGGACTCCAGTGCTCGGGATCCTCCTCCCAAGTGTCACCCAGGAACCCGTAGGCAGATTGGAAACAAGCTGGAGACCTGGATCGATGACCACACACGAGAGTGGGACATGATGTGGCTCCGTGGACCCGCTGGCGCTGGGAAGTCTGCGGTCGCTCAGACCTTTGCCGAGTACTGCTCTGAGAAAGGTCGCCTCGGTGCGGCCTTTTTCTTCTCAAGACTCAACGATCGAAACGAACCCAAGACCGTCATTCCCACTCTCGCGTACCAGCTCGCTGTCCATTGCCGCGACTATAATTCCGCCCTGACCAACCAAGTCGCTGGCGATCCTCAGTTGCTGCAAAAGGCGTCGCATGTGCAACTCAAGAAGCTCATCATCGAACCCTTTTTGACCCTGCAGACACATGAGCATGAGCGCATCACGGAGCCTTTCGTCGTCATTCTCGATGGTCTTGACGAGTGCGAAGGGCAAAGAGAGCAGCGCGAATTCGTCAACATGATCAATGAGGCCGCCCAGTCGAAGAACCTTCCCCTCCTCTGGCTCATCTGTAGCCGACCGGAGGTGCATCTTCACCACACGTTCTCAAAGATTACCCACTGCCAACGCGAGGAGCTCCCCCTTGACCAAGAATCTCGGGACGATGTCAAGCGATATCTCTACGACAAGTTGATGGCAATCAAAGACGAATATGCTGATCTCGTACCCCCATCGTGGCCTCCCGAAAACGAGCTCGACCACCTCTCTATATATTCTTCAGGCCTCTTTATCTTCGCGTCAACGGGTCTGAAATACATTGGCGACCCCACATACGCGAACCCAGTTGTTCGCCTGAAGAAACTTTTATCTTTCTTGAAGAACGCAGATGCCATCGGGACAAATAATCCTCTGGCGATCCTCGACCTCCTCTATGTTCAGGTCCTCGCCGACATACCTGAGGAAATATTCCCGACAACTTGGCGGATTCTAGCTCATTTTATTTATTTGCCATTTTATCTTCCCACCGCGGATTTTGCCATTCACATCTTGTATAAATTTCTTCGCATTGACCAGAATGCGTTTTACAGTGCTTTGCGGAAAATCCACTCACTCATCGCTGTACCAGCTCCCGAAGATGCCCGCATAGTACCAATACGTTTTTACCATGCATCGTTTGCAGACTTCCTCTTGGATCCAAATCGCTCTGGCAGGTTCGCCATTGAACAGCAAGAGGCATGTGTCGATATCGTGAAAGCATCCCTTTTCTGGCATGAAACCGATATAACACTTTTTCACACCAACGATGGTGGGTCCATACAGTCAGACTAGGGTGATAGCCATTTGATCGGTTTCCTAGGGTGGAGATTTGATATCTTACATTCTCATGCGTGTTTGCCTGGCCTGGAAGGGCCCGCGAAGTTCAATCAGAGGAACATCTCGAGAGAGATTACGATGGCCGCTTATTTTTCCTGGACTATCTTCCGATACTTGTCTGATGCAAGAGAAGAAGACCTTCTCTCTCAAATCCGCGATTTTGATTTTAGATACATAAGCAGGGGACAGTTAGACCGTTTTCTTGATTTCGCCAACTGGGCTTACAGACAGGTGAGGTTGAATGCTGCATTGCTAAATGCTCTACGTACCAATCCCTTTTCGTGTATCCAGAACCCCCCAGATCCCATTGTGCGCACGATACCGTCCAATGAAGCAGAGGTCCAACTGCTAGAGTACTTGAGAACTGTGATCGGCCAAGGGCCTGCGTATCCGGCGATATTCCCCCTTGAACAGGTGAGTCGGCATTTTTGTACATTGAGTTGCGGTCTCAATGATACCCTCAAGATGTATAGTGCCGTGGATAATATTGTTAGCCGACGCAGGTCATACTTTTTCGTTGGACACGGGAAAAAGACCATTATAGTCTGGTTGACTCAATGTCCCCTTGGCCAGGAGGTGTATAACTTGAACCTCGACAAAGAACCCTCTCTGCAACAAATCAGAGAGTATCAGAACTGGCTTATCGATGTCAAATGGCACGAAGCACCGGATGAGACGAGAGAGGAACTTGGAGAACACTCTGAAGAGAGTTCAGGGGGGGAAGAGTGGGATGCATTTTAGGCTTCGGTGGCGAGTAGTATGAGCTAGGATATTCACGAGGGAGCATGAAAAGCACCTGGCTCCTTGCGTGGTCAGACGGTGATGGCTACACAATGGAAACCAGAAGCATGTTGTATTAACCTCTGTACCATTATGAGACCTTCGACGTTTGTAATTGCACCAATTCCAAATCATTTTTTATCTCCATTGTCTATACGCGCTGTTGCTCGTAGCATCGTTCTCAAGGTTCAGGCCTCAGGAATCAGTATCGCTATCCTTGGATTCTGAAAAGGGGCAAGTAACACCATTTTACCTCTAACAGTCTCGCACGTAAAGACCCGAAGACTCTTTTGGTGTGTTAGTCTTGAATTTGGATGCGGATAGGGGAAGACAGACGTCAGGAGTAGGCCAGGGGGGACATGCGCCATCGCCGCGTCAACTTCGATCTTTTTGACGCTTAGATGAGCTGCCTGCGATGACTAACGCTCAGCCGGAAGTCGTCCGACCTCCTGCACCAGCCAGAAATATAGGGATAGGTGTTGTCTGGTTTTTCATTGCCTACAATGCCGCCACGATTCAAAGCAATCGCTCGAGGAGGTGCGTCATTGAGAGGCAAAAGGTGTGTGTTGGTATTACCGAATCGAGTCTTTCTTGACACAACATTGATACAAAGTGCCTCCACACGGATATTTGGTGATGGCTGTCTTCAGTTGTTTATTTCCCAAGGTGGAACTTACATCATGTACTTTTCCAACCTGAGATGGACCTCACCGGACAACGAGAAAGACATCTCTGCAGGCGTTGCAGGCCTTGTCATGTATTGCTGGCGGATGTTATATCACTTGTCCGACGAAAGGGATGAAGACCTCTCTTCTCGTGTTCGTAATTTGGGTTTCAGATATGTGCAGTGTAGGTACTTGCTAACTGGCTCTATAGATAGGTGAGACTTGACAATTTGCCGCTGAATGCGCTATATATGGTAATGCTTCACGATCGTTGAAGACCCCTCAGACCCTATTATGTGCACAACCTCATCCAACGAACTAGACATGCGAATACTGGAGTATGTCAGAACTGTGGTTGGCCAATGACATGTGGATCCTGCAGTTTTTCTTTGGAAATGAGTAAGTTAACATTTCTGTGCTTTGAACTATGGTCTCAAGGATACTCCCAAGGCGAGCCACCCTGCTGGGGTCAGATGCGGGGCAAATTTTTCATTGGACAAGGGGAAGAGTCCACTATTGTCTCTCACGTGGAATAACAAAGTCGCATACCTTAAATCTCGACAACGAGCCCTCTCCGCAACAAATCAGACGTATCAGGACTGGCTCATTAAGATTAAATGGAATAAAACATCCGACCAGGGAGAGGATGAAGGACCCCCGGCCGAAAGCCCAAAAGAGGAATGATGGAGTAGTGGACCTGTAGCAGGACAAGTGAAGATGAGGTTGTGCCTACGCTATGATGTTCGTGGAGGAATATACACAAATCATGACGTCTGGTTCATTACTTAATCATCATCTCACCTACCGTCATGACCCTCATCTCATACTATGACGCCCAATATCATGGCTCAATCTAGTCGTTCGGCCCGACGACGGAGCATTTCCAATGGTCGACTTATCGAACGTTCCCAAAAGCGCAGAATAACGCACCCTATTCCGGATACCATTGGTGAGCCCATTGATAGAGACGGAAAGATGTGAATATGAACAGCTTCCAGGCTCGGAGGAAGCAGACTCCTCGTACCCACAGTCGTACGGCCTCTTCAAAAACTCGCACCACCTGGTTTTCAACCATCCGACCATGGTCGAGAGTATCAACATGATCTCAGCAGGGAAGACAGGTGGGTTGAATAGCCGAGGATTGGACACGGACTCATTGAAATTACCTCAATTACCTCAAGTGCTTGAACTTCTTGCGCCGTACACTATGCCTGATGCCGCAATGGATTCCAGCGCTCGAGATCCTCCCCCAAAGTGTCATCCAGGGACCCGCAGGCAGATTGGGGACAAGCTGGAGGCCTGGATCGAGGGCCACATACAGAAATGGGGCATGATATGGCTCCGTGGACCCGCTGGCACTGGGAAATCTGCAGTCGCTCAGACCTTCGCCGAGCACTGCTCTGAGATGGGTCGTCTCGGCGCGACCTTTTTCTTCTCAAGATTAAACAATCGAAACAAACCCGAAACCGTCATTCCTACTCTTGCATACCAGCTCGCTGTCCACTGCCGCAGCTATAATTCCGCCCTGACCAGCCAAGTCGCTGCTGATCCTCAGGTGCTGACAAAGGCACCGCGTGTGCAACTCAAGAAGCTCATCATCGAGCCCTTTTTGACCCTACAGGCCCATGAGCACGAGCGCATTATGGAGCCTTTCGTCGTTATTCTCGATGGTCTTGACGAGTGCGAAGGGGAAAGAGCACAGCGCGAATTCGTCACCATGATCAACGAGGCTGCCCAGTTGAACAACCTCCCCCTCCTCTGGCTCTTCTGCAGCCGACCGGAGGCGCATCTTCACTACGCGTTCTCAAAGACTACTTATTGTCAACGCGAGGAGCTCCCCCTTGGCCAAGAATGTCGGGATGACGTCGACCTATATCTACGCGACGAGTTAGCGGCAATGAAAGACGAATATGCCGATCTCGTTCCTCCACCATGGCCTTTCAAAGACGATTTCTACGAGCTCTCTAAACATTCTTCAGGCCTCTTCATCTTTGCGTCAACGAGTTTGAAATACATTGGTGACCCCACATACGCGAATCCAGTTGTCCGCTTGAAGAAGCTTTTATCCTTCTTGGAGCACGCGGATGCCATCGGGACAAATAATCCTCTGGCGATTCTTGACCTCCTCTACGCTCAGATCCTCGCCGATATACCAGAGGAAATATTCCCGATGACCTGGCGGATTCTAGCTCATTTTATTTATCTACCCCGCAGTCTTATCGCCTATTCACCTTCCACCCAATCTTTGTGTAACTTTCTTCGCATTGACCAGAATGCGTTCTACAGTGCTTTACGGAAACTCCATTCAGTTGTCGCAGTACCAGCTCCCGAGGACGCCTCCAAAATAAAATTACGTTTTTATCATGCATCGATTGAAGACTTCCTCTTGGATCCGAGTCGTTCTGGAAGGTTCGCTATTGACGAGCAAGAGGCGTACGTCGACATCGCGAAATCATGTCTTTTCTGGAACGAAATTGACACAATACACTTTCACACCAACGGTGAGCCTACACAGTCAGGCTGGGGCGATATCCTTCTTATTGATTTCCTAGGGTGGGAATCTGATATCTTCCACCGGCATGCGAGTTTACCCAACCTGGAATGGGCCTCACCGGACACTGAGAGATCCGTCTCCTGGGAAATTACGTCCATCACTAATTTTTGCTGGCGGATCTTCCAACACTTGTCTGATGCAAGAGAAGAAGACCTTTTCTCTCGAATCCGCGATTTTGATTTCAGATACATAAACACGGGACACTGTCAGGATTTTATCAATTTTACCAACTGGGCTTACAAGCAGGTGAAGTTGGATATTGCATTGCTGAACGCTCTGCGCATTAACCCTTTCTCGGGTATCCAGAATTCTTTAGACCCCGTCGTACGCACAACACCGTCCAATGAAACAGACGACCAACTTCTGGAGTACATGAGAATTATGATCAGCCAAGCGCCCGTGGATCCGGCGGCAATTCTCCTTGAACGGGTGAGTCGGCATTTTTGTACATCGAATCGTGGTCTCAATAATACCTCAAGACATATAACTTGTGGGATAATGCTACTAATCATCTTTTCGTTGGACACGGGAAAAAGACTATTATAATCTGGCTGACCGGATATTTGCTTGACAAGAGGATGTATGCCCTGAACCTCGACAAGGAACCCTCTTTGCAACAAATTGAAGAGTATAGGGACTGGCTGACTGATATCGGATGGTACGAAGCACCGGATGGGGGGAGAGAGGAACTCGGAGAACACTCAGAGGAGAGTTCGAAGAAAGAAAAATAGGGTACGAATCAGGCTTCAGCAACAAGTAGTATGATCTAGGATATTCGCTAGAGAATACAAAAAATGCTTGGCCTCCTGGGTAGTCGGACGGCAATGACCGCATGATAGGGACCAGAAGCATGTTATAGTTACCTCTCTTCTCGTATTCGTATTTTGGATTTTAGATATGTGTACCATAGATACTTTCCATAGCCTATTGACTGACTCTACAGACAGGTGAGACCTGGCAATTTGCCGCTGAATACGCAATATGGGTAATGCTCCATGGTCATCCAAGATCCTTCAGACCCTATTGTGCGCGCACAACCCCATCCAACGACCTGGACATGCGGATGGTGGAGCATGCCAGAACTGCTACTGGCAAAGGGCACATGGATCCTGTGGTATTTCCTTGGGGGTGGATAGGTTGACATTTCTGTGCATTGAACCGCGGTCTCAGGGGTACTCTCAAAACGAGCCACCGGTAGATTACTATCGTCTCCCACACCGAACGTCAACATCGTGAGCAGATAGTGGATCTCCAGTGGCAGGAAGAGTGGAGATAATATTACAACCATACCATTATGTTCGTGGGGAATATAACATATACGCACAGGTGAAGGTAATCAGGCAAGTCTGAACGACCACGATGGAAGACTAATACTACGTGGTTATTGTCCCCGCCTTGGCCCTACTATATACGAGATTTTTGATGTCAGTACGGGTTATTCGTGCCCTCGATGCAAGTTGGGGATGTAGATTTGTGGACACCCCGGCGACACACAACTATACAAATCATGATGTCTGATTCGTTACTTAATCATCTCACATACCGTCATCGGATGTTCATTTTATATCATGATGTCCAATATCCGAGTCAGAGCTCAACGTGATTTCAATGGTCAATCTACAGAACGTTCCCCGAAACGTAGAAAGACGCATCATATTCCAGATACCACTGGTGAGTTCATTAGTAAAGACGGCAAAAAATGAATGTGAACAACTTTCAGGCTCGGAGGAAGCAGACACGTACTCACAGTCATCCGGCCTCTTCAGAAATGCGCATCACCTAATTTTCAACCATCCCACCATGGTCGAGACTATAAACATGATCTCAGCGGGGAAGACAGGTGGGTTGGGTCACCGAGAATTGAACACGAACTAATTGGAATTACATCAAGTGCTTGAACTCCTTGCGCCGTACACTATGCCCGATGCTGCAATAGATTCCAGCACCCGAGATCCTCCCCCTAAGTGTCACCCAGGAACCCGTAGACGGATTGGAAACAAGCTGGAGACCTGGATTGGTGACCACATGTGGAAACGGAGCATAATATGGCTCCGTGGACCCGCTGGCACTGGGAAATCTGCAGTCGCTCAGACCTTCGCCGAGCACTGCTCTGAGATTGGTCGTCTTGGTGCAGCCTTTTTCTTCTCAAGACTCAACGATCGAAACAAACCCGAAACCGTCATTCCCACTCTCGCATACCAGCTCGCTGTTCACTGCCGCAGCTATAATTCCGCCCTGACTAACCAAGTCGCTGGTGATCCTCAGCTGCTGCAAAAGGCGCCGCGTGTACAACTCAAGAAGCTCATCATCGAGCCCTTTTTGACCCTACA